>LVTN01000143.1:75837-132989 GCA_001649415.1 Musa itinerans
GAACAGATACATCCCATGGGTGATGACGTAGTGATAACCAAGCTTGACATATTTGAGCTTGACGGATTGCTTGAAATCAGGGAGCCGGGAGGATGATGATTGCAGCGGAGCGGCATTTGCTCTTTGTTCAGTCTCGGCCATTTTCGAGATCGAAACAAGAGCAATCTGCTACAAAGGAAAAATGAAGTTGGGGGAGAAAGGTGGGATTTTTCGGCCTGAGATCAATAGGAAGAAGAGGATCAAGAGATTGGCGAAAGAAAGCAGAAAGCGGACACCTGCAGAAAGCACAAGAGAACATTTCTTATTATCACACTAAGAAGAAGAAACGGACGAGTCCTTGTTCTTGCAGTCCAACACGAAATAAATGAAGGCAAAACAACAAACAACACCAAGGCATAAGATTCCAAACATCATGTTTGTGTTGCTCTTCCTGCAAACAAAATCATCCAAAGAGTACCTACGAAAGAAGGAAAAAAAAAGGGGGGGAGATTTTGAACAAAAAGAATTCATGACATCAGGAAAAACCTGTGAGAAAGGTCGGATTTTGACCACAAATCGAAAAGGAGTACAAATAATGTTTTCTTTTGCTCTCATTGCAAAGACAATAATGATCTCTTAAAAAAAAAGAATTCGAACAACAAAAATGATGCCACCAGGAAAACAATCGCGGAAAAATCGGATTATGACCGCAAAATCAAATGGAGCATGACTTGGGAAAAAGAATCCACAAGATAAATCTGATCGCATCCGCTAAAGGATGTACATGATTCCCAATGTAGCAGCCCAAGATCAAGCAAAACCCAACCGTAAAGTGTCTCTATCGCGAAGAGATTTAACAGAGAAAGAGATATGGATATCGGAAAACGGACCTCTAATGCGGTCTCCGCCGGCGAATGGGGCGAGAGAAAGGATGTACATGATTCCCAATGTAGCAGCCCAAGATCAAGCAAAACCCAACCGTAAAGTGTCTCTATCGCGAAGAGATTTAACAGAGAAAGAGATATGGATATCGGAAAACGGACCTCTAATGCGGTCTCCGCCGGCGAATGGGGCGAGAAGAGGCCGATCCGATCTCCGCTCCGACGGCTGGTCCGGGGAGAAGGAAGGTGGAAAGGCCACAGTGTATGGAACGCGGGGCGGAGAAGGCGGAGGAAGAAGGGGCTATAAAAGAGGCTTCGCCGTTCTTCTCGATGGCATCGATGCGCGTCAGCGTGTGCGTCGACGGAGGAAGTTTCGCAGCGAAAACGTGTTGTGGTGGGCTTCCATTCGGCGTCGCACAAAATTGCGCTCGTTGGACATTCAACACCCCTCAATGATTACCGTTGTGTTATTGGACTTGCTTGTGGGGCCACTTCCTTCTCCAGTCACAACACGGGTTGGTACGCAAACCGCGTCGTCGGGGGTACGATGTGTTGGATTTTCCACAGCCGCCGCTCGACCTCATTTTGACCGAGCAATTCAAATTGACCAATCCGAGACAGGATCCAGGCTTCCTCCCGCTTCACAACGTCGGGTGGGGCCCGAGATTTCGCGGTAACGGGAAACACAAATTTTTAAATTTCAATAGAATTATCAAATGTTAGAGATATATCCATCAATATGTTCTCATTAATCCAAACATTCGACGCAATCTCTTCTTATGAGAAGGGGAATGAGTAAATGTCTTCGTCTTCCAACTTAGGAACACTCGACGAAATATTCCCCGAATGAGATGGTGAATTAAATTGAAATCAATGTCATGGGGACCAAAACAAATCATTCGAATCAGTGGAGCCGAGAAGGAGGAGTCAACGTGGTAATCCTTCTTAGAATATGAGTGATGTGAGTAGTTCCAAGTCGTTGCATGAGAAATAAGACCGACTATTCCAACATCTTTCTTGCGAAGGAAGAAAAGAAGAAGACAAGATGATCAAAGTGATGGCTTCTTTTGGCATCACAAGACTCTTGGATGCGTGGAATGGCTGCTTCTAGATGATGTGCTCAAGGAGTTGGTGATTAAGGATGGATGGATGCAATTGACTACACCCAAGTGGACTCTCTATTTGATCACCTACGTGTGATTCATATTGCACTACATCCCTACACGCTACCGTATTACAGATCATGCTTTCAGTATATTGACTTGTTTTCTTTAAATTAAGAGTTCGAAAGCTCATCATATGATTCCTAAAAGATATTAAATAATTAGTATATAAACACTTGTTCTTAGAAAACACTTTGTATACTTTTCATTAATATATTAACAATTATTTATGGGATGATGATTGGGTATGATTTTGTGTCCGTTTTGATTGTCTTTTAGATGAAGATCAGTATCAAATCAACAGATGGCATGAAAAAAAAAGAAAGGAAATCTCAAGGTCATGGAAGCTACTAAAGAATATGAGTAATTAAATGTGTAAGACAAGTTGTGCTCATCTCAATATTGACTTGAGCACGAATAAATTGAATTAAGATATTGTTGATTGAAAATGAAGGAAATTTAGGGGATTTTGCTTTCTCATATTGGCATTGGCACAACCTTTTTTTTTTTTTTTCCAGGCTAATGGAATTTGGAATTATTTCTATCCTATCCCGTTGGGGAACCTTTGTGTCATGGTCAAAGTGTCAGCACGACTCAGTTCGATTTCGGATGCATAAGGTCGTCCATGTGAATGCTTGGATAATTAAAGTAGACGTAAAGTCGAGTTGGGTTCGAGCCTCGTCTCGCATAGGTGGTCTTCTCTTCTTGGCGAGTTGTTTGCTTCTTCATCGTTAAGTTCCTACACACAGGCCAAAGTTGGGAAGGAGATTTCCCGACTCGACTCCTCCGAAGCTTAAGTTAGTGTCGAGTAGAGTTGGGGGAGAGTTGAGTGCTCGATGTCCATCCCCTTAGACGTTGGTCAGATGATTGACTTTTATATCTATGAACAAGAGTCGGTCGTACATGGTCCGTTAATGATTGTCGACTCATCGGGCGATTGGCTTATACCTTGCGTGCGAGCGTCGATCGACCTATATGGACCCGCACTGTGTGACGTCGTTTCAAGCTTTCCGGAATGGCTCTGCGGTATACGACGTCGACTTGTATAGCATCGAACAGTACGAGGGCAAGTGATCATCCCATTCAAGTCTGAGGTATCATGTCATGTCAGCCTGGAGCTCTTTTGTTGACACTACATGATCGCCAACTGTTACCATGTGCACGGTGATGAAATATGTCATTATGGTATCCGTTGTTGCTTCTATCCTCATTGACTTTTATGCACTAGAGGCCGATCCGATCTCCGCTCCGACGGCTGGTCCGGGGAGAAGGAAGGTGGAAAGGCCACAGGGTATGGAACGCGGGGCGGAGAAGGCGGAGGAAGAAGGGGCTATAAAAGAGGCTTCGCCGTTCTTCTCGATGGCATCGATGCGCGTCAGCGTGTGCGTCGACGGAGGAAGTTTCGCAGCGAAAACGTGTTGTGGTGGGCTTCCATTCGGCGTCGCACAAAATTGCGCTCGTTGGAGATTCAACGCCCCTCAATGATTACCGTTGTGTTATTGGACTTGCTTGTGGGGCCACTTCCTTCTCCAGTCACAACACGGGTTGGTACGCAAACCGCGTCGTCGGGGGTACGATGTGTTGGATTTTCCACAGCCGCCGCTCGACCTCATTTTGACCGAGCAATTCAAATTGACCAATCCGAGACAGGATCCAGGCTTCCTCCCGCTTCACAACGTCGGGTGGGGCCCGAGATTTCGCGGTAACGGGAAATACAAATATTAGCATTAGTTTAATCTCTTATGGAAGCACAAATTTTTAAATTTCAATAGAATTATCAAATGTTAGAGATATATCCATCAATATGTTCTCATTAATCCAAACATTCGACGCAATCTCTTCTTATGAGAAGGGGAATGAGTAAATGTCTTCGTCTTCCAACTTAGGAACACTCGACGAAATATTCCCCGAATGAGATGGTGAATTAAATTGAAATCAATGTCATGGGGACCAAAACAAATCATTCGAATCAGTGGAGCCGAGAAGGAGGAGTCAACGTGGTAATCCTTCTTAGAATATGAGTGATGTGAGTAGTTCCAAGTCGTTGCATGAGAAATAAGACCGACTATTCCAACATCTTTCTTGCGAAGGAAGAAAAGAAGAAGACAAGATGATCAAAGTGATGGCTTCTTTTGGCATCACAAGACTCTTGGATGCGTGGAATGGCTGCTTCTAGATGATGTGCTCAAGGAGTTGGTGATTAAGGGTGGATGGATGCAATTGACTACGCCCAAGTGGACTCTCCATTTGATCACCTACGTGTGATTCATATTGCACTACATCCCTACACGCTACCGTATTACAGATCACGCTTTCAGTATATTGACTTGTTTTCTTTAAATTAAGAGTTCGAAAGCTCATCATATGATTCCTAAAAGATGTTAAATAATTAGTATATAAACACTTGTTCTTAGAAAACACTTTGTATACTTTTCATTAATATATTAACAATTATTTATGGGATGATGATTGGGTATGATTTTGTGTCCGTTTTGATTGTCTTTTAGATGAAGATCAGTATCAAATCAACAGATGGCATGAAAAAAAAAGAAAGGAAATCTCAAGGTCATGGAAGCTACTAAAGAATATGAGTAATTAAATGTGTAAGACAAGTTGTGCTCATCTCAATATTGACTTGAGCACGAATAAATTGAATTAAGATATTGTTGATTGAAAATGAAGGAAATTTAGGGGATTTTGCTTTCTCATGTTGGCATTGGCACAACCCTTTTTTTTTTTCTTGAATAATGGAATTTGGAATTATTTCTATCCTAGAACCTTTGTGTCATGATCAAGGTGTCAGCACGACATAATCCGATTTCGGATGCATAAGGTCATCCATGTGAATGCTTGGATAATTGAAGTAGACGTAAAGTCAAGTTGGGTTCGAGCCTCGTCTCGCATAGGTGGTCTTCTCTTCTTGGCGAGTTGTTTGCTTCTTCATCGTTAAGTTCCTACACACAGGCCAAAGTTGGGAAGGAGATTTCCCGACTCGACTCCTCCGAAGCTTAAGTTAGTGTCGAGTAGAGTTGGGGGAGAGTTGAGTGCTCGATGTCCATCCCCTTAGACGTTGGTCAGATGATTGATTTTTATATCTACGAACAAGGGTCGGTCGTACATGGTCCGTTAATGATTGTCGACTCATCGGGCGATTGGCTTATACCTTGCGTGCGAGCGTCGATCGACCTATATGGACCCGCACTGTGTGACGTCGTTTCAAGCTTTCCGGAATGGCTCTGCGGTATACGACGTCGACTTGTATAGCATCGAACAATACGAGGGTAAGTGATCATCCCATTCAAGTCTGAGGTATCATGTCATGTGGAGCTCTTTTGTTGGCACTATCATGATCGCCAACTGTTACCATGTGCACGGTGCTGAAATATGTCATTATCGTACCCGTTGCTTCTATCCTCATTGACTTTTATGCACTATCTTTCAAAGATACCGACGTTCTACATTAAATAAAGTTGATGTGCTTAGCGACCATTTCCCACCCGCTACCAGCTTCTTTCGGACTTCCAAATAACTTTACAAAGCAGAGAAAACTTGTGACGAACTGATTCACCTAATTAAATAATATCATTGATAATAAGTAGATGCATAATTAGATGAGGTTATCAGAGTCGATGCACAAATATATGCGTAGTTATGGATCGGATCGATCAATCTGATTGAAAGAAATGAACATTTTATCCTCCACTATGTTTGTGTTTTTTAAGAGAAAAAGGCCTTTATTTCAAAACAGAAATGTAAGAAATTAGGTACACATTTTTTTTGGTTTAAAACACTTTTTTTCTATGTGTAATAAAAATTAAATAATAAATTAACTTTGACTTGATCATATTTTTTTCTTGACTTTGAAACCCATAGCACTTAATCAAAACTAATTTATAAGTTGGAATCTTGAGTAAAGAAATCTTTAAATTTTAAATTTCTTATTTTAAAATAGTTATAATATAGTAAATATTATAATATTTGAATCAATCAAATTTAATTCAGGCTCAATAAGTCTAATATGACTTAAGAGATAAGCTCGGATACTCATTCGTACTCGAGTACATACTCTACAATCAATTTGTACGAAGATCAAAATCGACTAAATTTTTCAATATGATTTTTTTGACGCTAAGTCAATAACTATCAAGGATAAAGTAATTTTAATAAATAGTAATTAACATTAATTATCGTACCTAAGATAGTATTTTATAACAAGTTAATTGAGAAAAATATTCCGTAATATGGTAGAATGTTGTTACTTTTATCATTTTTGAAAGATTTCTTATATGACTCTTTATAATTAAAAATAATTAAAGCCAAATATTTTAAACTAATTAAATTATTTGAGCTTTAAATATGGAAAAACTAATCTTCAATGAAGAATAAACATTTGTGTTTTTTGTTCCTTCACATTGGCACTTCATATGTATGTGCTCAACTCATATCACTGGTCAAGAAATTAGTACCCCGATCATGGGAGACCACTCAAAGCCTGTTGGATTCATTTGGATAATTGATTTATTTGTTGGGGAACAAATAATAATAATGATTCGCCACCAAACCCAAATGAGCTCCAAGTTTACTTTTGGAATACTAAGCACCACCACAAAGTATATATCTAAGATTTTTATAGAAATTAACTTGTACACGTTTAAATCGTGTAAGAATGTTACTTTGTCGTCGATGTGGATAGAAAAATAAGTACACTAATCGATCATGAGACATATTCGAATACCTTATAATTATTAGCTAGTAAATCAAGGATAAGTAGAATGAAAATACCTTATCACTGGTAAGGCATATATTGGCGACACACACCCTCAGGCAGTGATCTACAACCACATCATCATCAGGCAATCTACGGAGCCGAGGTGGTAGATCGCATGTCGGATTCGGATTGATGTCGTGTGTGGTACACTAAGCGGGATGATGTCGTCCCGAAAAGCCTAGGACGATGCCGCAAGGTACATGCCCAAGCGGGTTGACCACCCAACTAGTCAGCCGTCATTAATCAATCGAGTACGATTAGCTCCGCACGCATGTATAAAAACTCACCCCTTGGTCAACGCAAGGGAGGAGAAACTCAGAGACAAAATGCTAACTTAATCTTCGAAGGGGTCGGGTTGGAAAATCTCCTAATCTCGACTTGCGTGCAAAGATTCAACGAGCACACGACGAGACGCTGGACATGGGAAGATCGATGCCCACCTTTGCTACCCAAGTGCCTGATCGAGCGACCTTGGAAGATTGATGCCCACCTTTGCTACTCAAGCATGAGACTAAGCAATATCTAGAGTCGAACCTAACCGTGCTGACTCCCCAACCACGACATAAAGAGACACAAACAACTATCATTTCTAGTGATATATCAAATTACTAAAATCAAATTAAAATACTTATTAATCAAAATTGACATAAATCTTGGTACGATATATATCTTCAACCATCGAAACTTGATACGTGGAGTCTAATTAATCAAAAAAGAATAATACATCAATTTAGAGAATATTTCTTGACCTTTCATTATGAATAAGAGCCTTTAAAAAAAAATTAAATTTAAAATACTTGAGAATTTTTACATCCGACCTCTTAATGATAGATCTTATTTTGAAAAATAAGTCAAGTTAGATCGATTTTATATATATATATATATATTTGGACACTGGTAAATTAAAAAATATAATGATATGGGTATCTTACGATGGATGACAACCAGCTAAGCACCATGTGCCAAAGATTCCTTTCTTACAAGTAACGTTTCCTCCTACCCCCACAAATCTTAATCCAGCTTTTACCAACCGATTTAACTCATTATAATATAATCCTTAAAAAGAAAAAAGAAAAAAAAAAGAGTAGTTAAAACCTTGGAAATATATAGAGAAAAAGCGAGAGCTGTGGGATCTAAGAAATGACATTTCACAATCCAAATAATGGAATTGAATCCACCGTTGAATTTTCATGGAGGCTGATTTGACTAAGACAACCACATCAGAGTGGATTTAGTGTTTTGGTCAAACGATTCGCAAGCACTAACCACATCAATTATCAACTTAAATGATGTCTCCCACCACTTAATATCGAGTGAAGAATAATAACTATTCGTAAAACAAATAGACCGAACCCAACCACCGATACAATATCGTGTTCTCTTAATCGTTATTGGCCTTCAGCTGTCGGCGGCGGTCACCGGATTCCTTCGTCTCAATTCACCGCCGCGCCTGCGTACCGCTCGACGCGCTCGTCGATCCATGCCCTCATGTCCGCCAGGACCCGGCTGCTGTTCTCCTCTGGCTCCCCCTGGATCAGCGAGTGGTACATCCCCTCGTACATGATCAGCTTCTTGTCCGCGCTCGCTGCCATCTCATAGAACGTCTTCGACCCCTCCGGCGAGGTGACCCCGTCTTCGGTGCCGTGCACGGTCAGGAAGGGCGCCGTGACCCCGCGGAATTGGGTCTTGAAGTAGTCGCAGAGGCGGGCGAGCTCCCTCATGGTGCCCACCCGGGGCCGCCCCGTGTAGCGCCGCGGGTTGGAGGCGATGATCCGGAGTAGGTCCGGGTCCTTGATGGCCTTGCCCACCATCTTGTTGTCCGGCATGGCCGCCCAGGTGTCGGCCAGCCCGAAGAGGAGGCCGTAGAGGAAGAGGTGGAGGCGGGACGGTTTCATGTCGTCCGGGATGACGAAGAGCGGGGCGGAGAAGATGAGTCCCGTCCAGGTGCCCGGGTCGGAGCGGAGGTACATCAGGAGGGTGGCGGCGCCGCCCATGGACTCGCCGAAGAGGAAGGCCGGCAGGCCGGGCGACTCCCGGCGCACTGAGACGAAGAAGGACAAGGATGCGCCCGCGACGGCCTCCATGTCGCCGAGGTAGCAGCGGACGCCGTCGGAGCGGCCGTGGCCAAGGAGGTCGGCGCAGTAAACGGCGTAGCCCCAGTTGGCGTAGGCGATGGCGATCTTCTGGAAGAGCCAGCCGGTGTCCGAGCCGTAGCCGTGGCTCATGAAGACGAGAGCCTTGACGGGGCGGTAGGCGCCGGTGGCGGGGTCGATGGGGTGGAAGGATTGGGTAAAGAGACGGCCGTGGGGGCTTTGGAAGTAGGATTGCCGGTTGCGGACGCCCTGCGACGCGAAGTACTCGTCCTCTCCAGGCTCGTCGCCCCAGAAGTACTTCGTCGGCGGGGGGAGTGACGGAGGCGGCGCGTCGGAGCCCATCGGCGTCGCAGGCGGGCGGCGATGTCAGGTAGATTGGATTCAGAAGCTCGTGATGTGGTCCTCGTGGATGGCAAGCGATTGCTTGCTCTCTCTGTCACATATAAGAATTGGGCCGTTTGCCTACTTCACAGACAAAGGGGCTTCACCAAATCCGGGCCCCCATAGACAAACACACGCACCAAACTTTGACCGATCACAGGAAGCCACAAGGTAATCATAGGCTGACGCAATTACTTATCTACCCTTGGATAACATGTTAATTTCTTTCGTCGATGACGCGTCGTGTCCAGATTGGTCTCACTATGGTACGTTTTGTCTGGGTCATTACAGGAACCAGCCTGGGGATTAGGTGAAGGTCCTTCTCGGAAGAGAAATCTCGAGTTCATTCCCCTAAACTTCCACCCGCAAATGGACCAGTGGAGCCCACGGGTGAAGCGATGCATACCTCACCGTTGTCTCAGCAGATCACGTTCGCGAAGGAGATAACAAGTGGGTCGGGCCGTGGGTAGTAACTCTGAGCACGGAGAAAGCAAGATCCAATTGCTGGGGATTCCGCGACACTTGATGCGGGGAAGGCAGAATCGATGGTGAAGGGTGAGTGGAACGCCCAACGTTACCTGCGACCGATGCGGTGCCCGAATGGCGAGCGGTCGGCCATTTCCGTCGACCGAACGGGGTTGTTGGGTGGGGACCACACCGCACCACCAAACATCGTGGTTAGGTCGTGGGTGGGGGCGGTCGCGATGCGGTGAGCCAAAAGGGCAGAAGAACATTCTCGATGCTTACCGCATCATGATCAATTCAACATTTTTATTTTTATTTTTATTTTAGCATCATGAAAATTCTTATTTTATATTTTTTAAGATAATACCTTAATTCAATAAATACCTAAATTATCACTTAAAAAATTAATTATATTTTTTTTATCTGTTATAATATTTTTTGACATGTTATAGTATTTTGACCCTCATAATAAAAATATTATTAAGTTTATTTAAAATATCATAAACGAGTTAAAGAAAATCAAAATACACTATATATATAATTTAATATCTTATTCAAATAAGTATTTATAATAATTTAAAAATAACATCACTTTAATAAAATAAAAATAATAATTTATTATAGGATTTTTGTTATCAGAATAAAAAATCATAAAACATACTTGAAAACACAATGAATGACCCAAATGAACTCTTAATGTCAATCAAACTAATTACAAATCTAAAAAATATTATTATATAATAGTATATGAGCAATAATAACCAAAAAGATATAATATGATGTCGTTTATAATATTTTTTTAAATATTTATAGTATTTTTAGTACTTTAATAAAAATATTAATATATATATATGTAGCAATGTTGGAAAATTAGGATACCATCTTTCAAATAAAGGATTCCCACGAATTTAAATAACTCTAAAATTAATAATGTATATGATATATTCGGCATAGTGCACAAAGGCATCCTTCAAACTATTTCATCTAATCACACAGTGATGACATATTAGAAGTCTTCTGTGACATGATTCTAAACAGTGAAATGTTGAAAGCCTTCAAGAACTCATCTTAACCATAAACATCAAATCACTCACTGGGCTGACGTTACATCGAATCGATCGTCCACAGCAATTTCAATGATTGATAGTATGTATACTCATCATAGCGTTTGATATGCAAACTTCCCTCTGCAAGCCAAAGAAATGCCGGTTTGGCAGAATCCCCCCATTTTATAAGTAATATGATAAGAAAATGAGCCATAAGAACTTCAATTTTCTATCGATGAGGCTGACAAATGATTCAACCCATCGGCTGTAAATAACACAAATAAATTCGATTTATTTATTTGTGAAATAAAAAAAAATGGTACTTTGATTTAGTTCTGTATGGAAAAACAAATAAATTTGCTTCGTAAGAAGTTGATATGTATATTTACTCCGGCTTGATAGGTATATTTAAATAAATTTCCTATAAATAAATAAAATTGCTTCCTATGAAGTCAAAAATAAATAATCACCAATGCCTTTTGTTTTGCAACAAAACCTTTGTGTAGCAGTGAGAGAGAAGATTGACATACAGTATTCGGTACTTTGATCAATGGTGAAAATAATCACCAATGCCTTTGTTTTGCAACAAAACCTTTATTGAGATCACCTGCCGATAAATTCGATACTCACATTAAAAAAATACCGATATCGATCTCTTTGTCGCAGTGAGAGAGAAGATTGACATACAGTATTCACAATACGAAGTGATTAGAAAATTATTCTTTTAACAATAAAAATTTTAAATATGTAATTTTCATTTCGATTTTTGTTCCGTTGCGTTTTATCATATTCTATTAACAAATAACCACGTAGTATTTTTATTGAGAGTGAACAATCTTATATCCATTAGGATATATCAGAGGTGTTATAATATTTATCACTATTTAGATTTTGGTGGACTTAGTAGCTTATCAACTTTATTGATTCTAAACAACTAACCAAAATTGATCCGAAGTTGATGGAAAGATACTCATCAGTCTTATTTTTGTAGGATTAATTAGGAGTATTATAACCTCTCATACGTAAAGGTTTTGATATTATCGTCAAAGCCTAAGCCTAGCCCATGTAACCAAGTATGTCTAAGCCCATATATATGTCTATGTTGAGGTCTAGTAAAATGATTCTCTTCAAGGATTAGTAGATCGACAAACGTAACAATTATATATTTTTTATATTTGTTATTGGGAGAAACATGTCTCTACTTAAATCGACAAGAGATATCAATTTATTCATTATTGAGAGTATATGGGTCCTAATCATCCGTTGCTAAGAAGAATTAATCCTGTAAAATATATTTCTCTATCCGTTATCAAAAGAGTGCATTGTCATGATATATGCTGACCGTTATATATATTATCTAGATATATTTATATATAATCGATATATTATTTTATTTATTGCATAAGAATTATCTGAATCCAAATGCTATTCTTTGTTATCATTTGTATATGTTTTATGAACATTAAAGATTATTTTTTGATGTTTTTGAGTAGTGTTTGATTTGTGTCTTTATTTTATATTTATTTTAGAGTAATATGTTGTTTTGGTTTGGGTGAAATTTTTTTTTTATCATTTATCGTTCTATTAAAAAGATCTGTTTTTTAATTAAACATATTTAAAAATATTATAAAGATATAAATTTAAATTGAAAGATAAAAAATTTATATAAATAATAAAATAATAATATATATTTATAAATATGAGACGTGACGGCACCTATTATTATTTGATCTTGCATAGCCAGTGTTGCAAAAAATCAGCATTTTTGTTTGGTCGTCATACATATTACAATCACAGACTATTCTTCGGTGTGTAAGATGTGCATCTCGTCACGGGACGCAAAAAGGAATCTAATCATTATACACATGCAACAGTGTATGATCTCGGAACTGCACATCCGCCCGTGCATCGTCCACATCATCAATCGTGATGCGCCAAAGGCGTGATCCATGCTCGTGCAACTGCGATACCAAAGTGCTCGAGTCGTCGTGATACACGCACCGCCGGGACCCACCAAAAAGATGTCTCACGTGACTTCATCTGCCCGGGTCCCACGACAGACCAGCTACGTAACGCGTAAGATTAGTAAGTTTTAGATGAACCGAGTCTTAGAAAAAGAAGTAGAGACAGCGATGTCCCGTTTTCGCATACATTTTATACATATATAATCTTAAAATTCTAACTTATTATCATCTAAAAAATAATATATTTATGTAATTATTTAGATATCCAAATTCATTTCAAATCGAACTCACAAGCTCGACACGTTGCTATTCCAAATCTCATAAACTAAACGGATCGAATGACTGTGATTATTGGAAATATAGGTGGCGATATTATTGGGTCCTGCAGATGCATCCCCTCGCAAGGAAACGTTTTGCGCCTCCAATTTGAGAGGAAAAGCGTACAACTCCTAAACGCTTTCCTGGTTTCGTGTGTCGATCACCGGGAAGTCTCAGTCTCCATCTCCCCGGTCCTCTATATAGATCGCCTCCTTTCCCTTTTCCCCAAACCCTTTCCATATCTTCTCCACTCGGCTGCACCTGCTTCGTCCCTCGCAAAATCCTTGCCCGGGAGATATGGAGGGAGTCATCTCCACAAAGGGCCTCCTCTCCCTCCCCTCCAAGCCTCAACCTCGCCCCTTCCACCCGCTCCACACCCTTCGCAGTCGTTTCCCCTCCGCCGCCTCCCGGTTCCCCTCGCCGGCCCTCCGCTCCCAGGCCCCCGCCTCCGTCCTCCATGCCTTCGGCTCCGGGGCGAGAACCCCGTGGATTCCCACGCCGGCAGCCCCCCCGGACCCCAAAGGGTTGCTCCTTTACCCCGGGCTTTGGGGGAAACCCAGGAAAGCTCCGGTTTTTAGAGCCGGCGCCGCGATTCCGGCCGACGGAGCTGGCCTTGTCGAGGCGGAGGGGGAGAAGAAGCCCAAGTTCTTGGGCGTCGAGATAGCGACGCTGAAGAAGATAGTTCCGCTGGGGATTATGTTCTTCTGTATTCTCTTCAATTATACCATTCTCAGGGACACCAAGGATGTGCTGGTGGTGACCGCCAAGGGGAGCAGCGCCGAGATTATCCCGTTCTTGAAGACGTGGGTGAACCTGCCGATGGCGGTAGGGTTCATGCTGTTGTACACCAAGCTGTCGAACGTGCTTTCGAAGGAGGCTCTTTTCTACACCGTGATTCTGCCTTTCATAGCCTTTTTCGGGGCCTTTGCGTTCGTGTTGTATCCGCTGCGCGACGCCATCCATCCCACCGCGCTCGCCGATAGGCTCTTGGCGGCGCTCGGCCCGAGTTTCCTTGGTCCTGTCGCGATTTTGAGGATTTGGAGCTTCTGCCTCTTCTATGTCATGGCGGAGCTGTGGGGAAGTGTGGTGATTTCGGTCCTGTTCTGGGGGTTTGCCAATCAGGTGACATATGCTTTGTGATTGTGAATGGTTTTTTACTGTCTTTTCTTACATTTTTATTTCCTCCATGGAGAATGCTATTTTACAGTCTTATGATCTTATCACACTTTTGTTGTCAGGAGAGGCTGATTAATCTGCTTGATCAACAATTAATTGTTAATCAAATTGAACTGAAATTTATTTATCATCAAATATTGTCATGTCTTCACTATATTCAGTCTTTCAATATATTTTTCTTGATATCTTTTTCTTTTTTCAGTTATTGTGGCATGCGAGAATTGTGTGTTGACAATTCCTGTTGTGTACATTGTGGTACATGCGTGTTTCTTCTACTTGATTCTGAAAAAAAGTTCTCAGGGTTGTTAGGTTCTGCTGTAATTGTTTGGTTGTCGATTTTGTTTTTTATTCTTTTGCTTTTGTTTCTAATGGTACCTTTTTTATCATGCATGCCAAAGATGCTGCTACTCAACAACTTGTTTTGAGTTCCAGTTACTCATGAGTGTTTGTTTTGATTAAGACGAGTAAATTATTCTGACAGCTGTGTTGGTTAATAATCTGTGTATATTCTGGATAAGAAAGCAACTTTTGTTGTTTGATATTCAAATTCGGTGTGCTTCTTCGTTTTTTGCTGTTGAGTTTCTCAGCTCAAGTTTCCTATGGACAGGAATGAATTAGAGTAGTCTGAATCAAGTCTTAGATAGGGTTGAGACATGCTACTGATTATAGGTCTTGTTCTTTTGTATTTGTTGTTACTTTGACCATATCGACTGATATATATCAACTCTGACTGCCTCCTGTAAGATACATGTCAATAGAGTGCCTTTTTGACAAAGACTTTCCAAGTAAATGGTCTTCATTTCCACTAGAAATCATGGTACTGAAATTAAGATCAGGGCATCCCAGAAACTGAAGATAAGTTTGTAAGCAACAATAAACGACCATATTGACTGATATATATCAACTCTGACCGCCTCCTGTAAGATACATGTCAATCGAGTGCCTTTTTGACAAAGACTTTCCAAGTAATGATGCTTTGTTAACTGTGTGGTATAATTGATAACAAAATGGCCTTCACTGCTTGCTTGCATAGGAAAGAGCTACTGAAAATGACATGAATTTGTAAGTAGCAGGATTGCTCTTTATGTTTCTTTCTACAGATTATAGCTGGACCTAGTTCATCTGTATCCCAAGTTCCTAACGATGGCATTTTGGTTCAGTCAATCTGTGTTTAGTTGACATATGCCAAATTAATGTGTGTTGCATGTCTGAACTCATTTTATGAGGCAAATGATGAATTCATCTCGAGAAGTTATGGTTTCCTTTTGCAGATTACTACTGTCGAGGAAGCCAAAGAATTCTACCCATTGTTTGGACTCGGAGCTAATATTGCCCTCATCTTCTCAGGACGCACTGTAAAATACTTCTCTAACCTCCGTAAGACTTTGGGACCAGGGGTTGATGGTTGGGCAGTTTCACTGAAAGCAATGATGAGCATTGTTGTGCTCCTTGGCTTTGTAATATGTGCAATCTACGGGGGGGTGAATAAATTTGTTGTAAATGACCCATCCCTTCCGAGATCAGATCGCAAAAAAAAGAAGGTATGCTCCATGAATGATACATGTTACAAATCCTTCACTACTTTTATTTACACAAACTATTAAAAAACTATTCATTGTGTAGGAGAAGCCAAAACTAGGTATGAATGAGAGCCTGAAGGTTCTGCTGTCCTCTAGATATGTGAGGGATCTAGCGACCTTGGTGGTTGCTTATGGTATTAGCATAAACTTGGTAGAAGTAACATGGAAATCAAAGCTCAAGGCACAGGTAACCTTATTTTACATGCTAGTTGCATATTGCTGTTCAATGCTAGGACCACTTAATTTCGTCAAACTCACATTTGTGTATATTTATTTGGCAGTTTCCCAGTCCAAACGAATATTCATCTTTTATGGGCGATTTCTCAACTGCAACGGGTATTGCAACATTCACAATGATGTTGCTAGGCAGATTGATACTCCGGAAATTTGGTTGGGGGGTGGCAGCCATGATTACACCCACAGTTTTGCTACTCACAGGAGTCGGGTTTTTCTCACTAATATTGTTTGGTGAACCATTGACTCCTTTATTGGGAAGCTTTGGTATGACTCCTCTGCTTGCTGCTGTTTATGTGGGGGCATTACAGAATATTTTCAGCAAGAGTGCAAAGTACAGCTTGTTTGATCCTTGCAAAGAAATGGCATACATTCCTTTGGACGAAGAGATGAAGGTCAGTGTTATGCCTCCTACAATCTCTCTGTATAAGCATCTGCATATGCTATGCTGTATAGACTCAAAATGAATGCGAGCATTCTGATATGATGATTGTAGGTACAAGTTGGTTCAAGGCTCATGATTTCACAAGATACTTCTACATGCATCACATGTTAGTTTAAATTTGTGAATCAACTTCTCATCGTTGTGGTGGCTCCACTAGGTAGATCCTAGATATAGTATTGTTTTCTCGTATCATGTGAAGTCTAGGGAACTTCACATGATATGAGCGTACATCAGCTTGAATAAAATTCAAGCTGATGACACTCTCCGTGCACTTGCCTGTTCATGCAATTTAGTCTAGAACATGCATGACAAGTGTACATCACTTAAGTGCACTTGCCTGTTCATGCAATTTAGTGCTCTAGAACATGCATGACAAGTGTACATCACTTTCATACTCTACCCAGACTCCATTTTATCTACTACTGTTGATTTTTTTTTTATCTACTGTCTGGTATTAATTTCCGTAAATCTTAAATGCTCCACATATGAATCGTTATATCCCTTATGAGGCAAAAGAGTGGTATCTCAAATTCTTAATAGCATCCATTATTCCCAAGAACAGATATCTCCTATTTAAGTTTAATATCTGTTTTAGATTAAGGACTTCATATGGTTGTTTTGATTACCCAAACCATTTATTCTAGTATAATAATGATGTTAACCTGTGCTCAATATCCAGTCAAAATAAGTTTTTATAGCATGTTGGTGCCGTAAAGGTATGTTGCGTAAATTCTTCGAGGAAGTGAAAGAAATCAAGAGGATAAATAAGTCTTGTTTGGTAATTTTTTTGTGTGCAGCTAAACCATTAAATAAGGCTAATGTTCCAAGAAGATAAATAATCGCGGTTAATATAGTGATGTAGTAAATGTTTAAAAAAAAGTCCCCAAATGCTCTCATTTTTAAGTTAGTTCACTTGACTTTGCCTTTTTTAGTTTTAGTTGTTCTTAAGTTGTCTAGACTTTCCAGCACCTGTCTAAATAAGAGCTCTTATTGTATAACTTGTTGTACTTTGATTTCTCTTTGTGAATTGCATATACTAATATAATTAATTTACTGATTGTTTTTTATAAATTATAGGTTAAAGGGAAGGCAGCTATTGATGTTGTCTGCAACCCCTTGGGAAAATCAGGAGGTGCCTTGATCCAGCAGTTCATGATTTTGACATTTGGGTCTCTAGCACACTCGACTCCGTACCTGGGAGGAATCTTGCTGGTGATTGTTCTTGCATGGTTAGGCGCTGCAAGATCCTTGGATTCCCAATTCTCTCCTTTGGCTAAACAGGAGCTTGAGAAGGAGAAAATACTGAAAGAGAAGGAGAAAGAGCCTCCAATCGACATGACGACAGACACTGATGGGTTTGTTGCTGAATCTGCGGCGAGCAAGAACTCATCGAATGGGTCACCTTTGAAGCAGGAATCATCTCCTGAATCTGAGGGTTCGTCTGAAACATCCACTATTCGTCAATAATCATTTCAGGTAATCTAAAAAAGAAAGATGTTAGCGAAGTTACGAGGCATTTGATAATTCAGCCTTGCGTCGTAGTGGAATAAGAAGGATTATCGGTTTTAATACAATGTCCTATCTAAGTATGTTGTTGTACTGCTGTTTGAGTAGTAGTCGGGGAAAAGAATTGGAGAGGAAATATTTCGATTTATTGTATTCTTTTTTGACAAGATGCAATGTTTCTTTCTATTGCTGTGCCATTGTGTTTTGATTCTTGAATTTTTACTGGCTTCATGTGCGTTTATGTGAAGGAAGGAGGTCAGGTTGTGGTCAGATGATATCCAGGCTGTTCAAACCACATCACCCCTGAGGATTTGGAACCAATCGGGGTCCATTATCGAGCTCATATTTGGTAAGTTTGTAGAGAGTAATATCCGAGAAAGAGAGTCCCGCCTGGAGGGACAAAATTAAGACCTTTTATAGTATTTCTGATAATAAGGTGGAATAAAACTAAGATGTTTTATGGTGATTTTTGAAAACATAATGAAGGTGGAACAAAAATGAGATTTTTTATAGTGATTCAAAACTGAGACCTTTTGTAGTATTTCTGATAATGAAGATGGAACAAAACTAAGATCTTTTGTAGAATGAGATTTTTTATATTGATTCAAAACTGAGACCTTTTGTAGTAATTCTGATAATGAAGGTGGAACAAAACTAAGATCTTTTTTAGTGAGTTTTGATAATATAATGAAGGTGGAACAAAACTAAGATTTTTTATAGTGATTTCTGATAATTGACGAGAGTTAAGCGGTGATTAATTTATAGGTTGATTGCATGGAATCATCGTACATTACTCGAACGTGGGAAGGTTGGTCAAATCACCATATGCTATATTAACAAGACAGGATATTATGTGATATGTTGGGCTGACGAGGTATCCAAGGTGATATCGAGGTTTCATTTGCAGATAAAAGATAAGAATGATTTTATTCGATAGAGTAGAGTTAAGTTCCGTATATTAGGCTCTTGGAGTTTGACGAAGTTTATTAATAACTTTTTGTAATTTATGTTATCATAGAAATAAAAAAGTGTTAGACTTAGAGTTGATAAAGTAGAGTTAAGTTCGATATATTAGGCTCTTGGAGTTTGACGAAGTCTATTAATAACTTTTTGTAATTTATGTTATCATAGAAATAAAAAAGTGTTAGACTTAGAGTTGATAAAGTAGAGTTAAGTTCGATATATTAGGCTCTTGGAGTTTGACGAAGTCTATTAATAACTTTTTGTAATTTACAAACATGGTTTAGACACTGATGGTGGATGAAGACAGACGGTTATTGCATAAAGATATTTTTAATTAAGGTCTATTGTAAGAAAACATTGTTAATTATTAACTACTAGAATGAGTCGAATTATCAAACTCGACGATAGCCTAAAGGTCGAATTGTTAACTATTATGCCAACCTTGGGTGATTGCTAAACTTAGGATGAGTTGAATTGTTGTCGGTTTAACAATTAGACTGGATATCTTTATGAAATCAACACTTGGTCGTTGATGAAACTCTTTGGCTACTAGATGTGTTTTGTATCTAGCTATGGATCTATTTAGGTTTCGCTTAGTTCGAAAGATTTATTTATACTCGATAAGATTTTGTGTTGAGTGAGATAGTACAAGGGTCCATGTGACATTATAGAATAGGGCATCGTATTCCTTATACATTACTTTACTCTAGTGTAGAGATTTTGTGGGCTTGGGTAATGTTTATGGGTTAAACAAGCTCAAGTGGAGAGCTTATGGTAGCATGAAGATAAAAGATTTGATGTGGTTTGAAGAAATTATTTTTAGAGTATGTTGTCATGTGATGTCTAAGCTTAGTGATATTATTGTGTTGTAACGAAGGTATGAGAATTGGTGAAAAGTTAGTATCATATACTTGATCAAGTTGATGCACTACAGTGCCACTTGGTTGACAAAAGGATAAAGACATTATTTGTGATGTTGAGAGCATTGCTTCATTAAGTATTGTAGAGTGAGTTGGTGAAGATCTATAGATGGAGAAGTTGCAGAGGCGATGAGGTGCTGTTGAACTGGAGTAATAAGGGAGTATAGGTTTAGAGGAGAATTACTGGTTGATGTGGTGAAAGGTGCTTCGGGTTTGAGGTGTATTCATATAAATCCAATAATTGATGATTATTGTAGTGGTTCACATTGTTGAAAGAGCAAAATTTTGGAAGAAAAAGGGTAGGCTCAACAAAAATAAGATGAGATGATACAAATAATTTTTAGTTTGAGAATCAGACTATAAAAAAGAATTATATTTAAGGGAGTACCAAATGAAGATGTAAAGCTTGGATGTTGGTGTTAACTTATTTGAAGCATATGGGTGTAATCAGAAAAAATAAATAAATAATCAAATATTTTGAGTTTTTAAAGATTTATGATTGTGAAATAGTTTTTCAAATAGTAATTAATGTTATAGGATTAGGGAACAATGATTTTTTTATCACTACCTATTAAAACCAAATCATCTATAATAAAATTTAGATTTTACATATAACAACAATAGTATTTCCCTCTGTGGTTTTCATTAGAGTAGATAAAAGTGGAGTACTAAATAGAAGTAAAGGGAATGCCCACCAAGAAGAATTACTTAGCAATGAAGGATTATCAAGAAACTAGTTGATCGCTAAAGGAGGTTGATTAGATCAGCAAAGTAGAGAAGATATATGGTAGATTGGTAGGGAGGAGTTGCGTGTCTTCGTATTGGATGCAACAATCCAAAAATAGAAAAAGTTATAAAGCAACAATAAGATGGGCGAGGAAGAAAAATAATTATCGCCAATAGATCATCGAGATAGAGGGAGAGAGTGAGGAAGAGAGAGTTGCTTAAAGCAAAAAGTTTTTGATAGCACGAAAAATTTATTGTGAAAGAAATGATTTAATTCATTAAAATTTTCTTCAATTATATATTGTATTTAAATTATACGTGATTAATTTTTAAATCATAAATTAATTAAAGATTAAAATATATAAAAAATATAAAATTATCGTTCTATATTTGTTTATATCATCATCTTCTATCAAAATTGAGCTATACAAAACAATGTCAAATTGCACTAATCCACATTCACTCCGTTACAACAAGCAGTTATACATATAAGAAAGCCATCCACACTCCACTATTAACTCACTAAACAAAAATACACAATAAAAGTTCCAACACGACCAAACAATAGCGGTTTGATAGGAAATAAACTGAACGAAACAATTATAAATAGGAAAGTAAAACGAATAAACAATTCTGAGACTTGGATGGCACAATCTTATATGTTCATGGCTCTCTTGATTGCTCTGCTGCAGGACTTGATGAACTTGCTGCTGTTTGTGGATACAACACTCTCGTTGCCATTGTTATCATCACCCATCACCTGAGGCTTCCTCCCTATGCAGTCCACACCCCTTCTCATTCCCAGTATCATTGAAGGTGATGATGGCAGTGACCTAAAACCCCTGCTGCTCTCAGACCTTGGATCCTTCACCTCAAAGCTCTTCCTACTTCCGGTAACCTCCTCTTTGCTGGCATTACCACTATCCTCACCATGTCTGCTCTTGCTTGAATTGGTTTGCTCAGTGATTGGGTTTCGAGCAGTACCTGCTTTATCTTCTAATGGTTTGAGCCTTAAGAATTTGATTTGTTTATGCGGGTGAGCAGAGTTCATCTTGCAGACAGATTCATCCAGGCTATCTTCTGGAGCATCGGGCTTCTTTTGGGGTGAGCCTTCCTCAAAGCCATCCAAAAGGATTTCGAGCCATTTATCTACATTTCGTTTCCCAATTTGATTGTTGTTCCCATCATCACCATCTTCTTCTTCTTCTTTGCGAGGGCTTCGAGGTTTTGGGATCTTTATCTTCAGTATAGGAGGCTTTACTTTCTCTTCTGCTGCTACGTCCCTGGCCTTGTCATTGAGCAACATGATATCATTCCCAGCTCCAGATGCCTTATATCCTTCTTCAGCTTCTTCTTGAGAGCCTCGATGCAAGAAACTTTGCCGCTCTGATTCACTAGCCTGGCTCAAATGTCCATCACTTGTTGCTAATCGCTTAAGCTTCTCATCGATCACACTTCTATGCTCTTCTGCTTCCTCGTTCTTCTGGCTCTGAGGAACAGCAGGCTTCTCCTTTTGTGAACTGCCAGTCGTTGCACTTTCCTCTGTCTCTTCTCCTCCATCTTCACCAAGAGATATACCAGCTTCAGAAGCCTTCTGCTCTTCCTCTAGAAACTTCCTCAGCTCCTTCGTTAGAGGAGTAGTCCTTGTCCTCCTTGTGCGTAACAGTCGAATGCTTTCGTTGCGCCCTTCCTCCAAAAGGGTCTCATCCATACGTGATCTTTTTCTTAGCTCCCACACAGGCCTTATCTGTTTCTCAATCTCATCTCTTTGCTTAAATTTCCGACGGAGTTCTTTCTCTGAGGTATCACACTGTGTTCTCTGCGCCTCCAATCTTGCCATTAGAGCACTTGTTGCAGCCTGGTTCAGCCTAACCTGCTCCTTGTAGACAACGCTCCTGCACAACACCACAAAGAAGGTATCTATTATATTACGATGATACCTCCTACCGAGCAATGGAAGCTGCAGTTTGGGTCAGCTGGATCTTACTGGTGCATGGCATCCCGAATCATCTTCTCCAGTAAAGCCTTGTATGAAGACTGTGCCTCCGCGAGCCTTCGACATTTCTCGACTCTTCGTCTCCGTTTGATGAGAAGAGTTTCCAGCTCCTGAAGAGCAACCCGGTCTTCTTCGTTCTTCTGCTTCAACTCGTTCAGCTCATCTTCCAAGCGACTTATCTCAGCTTGTTTTTTCTTAGCCTCTTCTCTCTGCCTCAGTGAATCTCTGGCCATTGCTATGGACAAATAAGGGTTGCTATCGCAAGTATCCATATCAGGGTTAGTGTTTTCCTTGGAGATAAGGGGTTTAGAGCTGTGTGTTCCCATGCTATGAGCATCTTCTTCTTCTCTGGCGAATTTCCTTGCAGCTGCAATGATCATAAGCTTTGAATCAGATTTTTGCAAGAAGAGGAGAGATAGGAGCAGCAAGCACGGGCACTGACCAATTAGAGGATAGTTGTGCCTCAGATGTCTATTTGCATCAATGGGTCTCAGCACTGATGCATCAAAACTTCTTCTTGATGAGACAATGGCAGCTGGACCAAGCCCAACTTGTCGTTCCATCTCGATGAAATGCTGCGGAAAATGATGGGAGTCGACAGCCTGCAGTGCGTTTAGCTCCTCGCTTCCTCCATCGCAGAACAGAAAAGAAAATGCTCTACTCCTGAGGCAGGAAGTGTCATTCATTGAGATCGCTTTGCATGCGAAATCTGAAATTTTTGGATGCTGCAATCGTTAGACCAACAAATGGATACATGGAAAGTCCTACCAACCTGAAAGCCGAGTTCCGAGAAGCAAAAATCGAGAGGAACTGGTTCACAGAGATGCCCAATTGGAGATCCCACCATGGGACGAGAAACTCCAGCTTGTTGTGCTTCTTCTTCCACACTTGCCATTGCAGCAGCCTTAGATTGCTAGGAACCGTTCTTCCTCCTCCTACATATCGGTCAGACCAATTTGCTCAAAGATTCATTCCAAGGAGGAGCACAAGGAACCAAAACTTGGTTGGTTAGAGCTATACTCGAACAAGGAAACCAGTGATCGATATCCCACGCAAGTGGCGAAGCCGAATCCGCATGCAGGTATAGAACATTGCCGTATGTGTCTACTCGAAACAATGCAGGATCAAATCCAGCATTCCTGAAATCACAACAAACGAATTAGAACACATCATATAGTTAGCTCACAGTGTTCCAGACCTTAAGAACTCCCCAGTGAACTTACCCAAGATGGTCAAGCTGCTTCCAAAGGAGATTGACGAAGCCTCTAGGATTAACAGAAGGAATCGCCTCTGGATCAGTGACCGGGAACATCTGACTCCAGTCCCTCGCTCTCAGAGCCTGTTAAGATGATGCCCGTAGAACACGTTTAGACTACGGAATGCACCATTGACGACGAAATGCGCGCACAAACACACACCAGAGGGGGAGGGGAGGCGAGAAAGGATTTACCTCCTGGGGCTGCAAGGTGTAAGGAAGGAACGCAAAAGGGGGTCCCTGGGCGTAGGCGCTGAGCACGCTGGGGCTCCTGCAAAGCTTCGCGTAAGCCTTCGGGTAGCCAAGGCCTTCATCGACGGCCATCTCTTCCTCCGTGAACCCCATCTTGCTTGCTATTGTTGCCGTCGTCGCCATCCCTCTCCACGGAACTCTGCGAGCAGACTGCCAATGCAGAGTCAAACGAGAAGAACGGGCGAGAAGGGGAGGCGGAGGGGGGGATTAGGTAGAAATGGGGAGGAGCGTCAGTGTGATGGTGAGGAGATGCGATGGATGTCATGTGACAAACGGTCGACTCGCTGCAAGGAGCCGTTGGCTCCTTTAATTTTGTCCTGCCACGTCATTAATCCGCAGAGTCAACAGCGCCCCTCCGTTGTCATTTCAAAAACTTTGAACCCGACCGGAGGACCGCAATTGACTGGGCCCCATCGTAGTCATTGCATCGCCGGGCTCACTATATTGTCTGGGTTGAAAAGTGGGTCCTATGAGTTCCAGGTGTACGTCACTGAAGTAACGGCTTACTAAAATACGATCCTCTCCACTGATTAAATGGACGGCCCTGATGACATCCGAGAACAACAAGGAAGCTTCGGGCCCATAAAACCCAAAGGACGATATGTCGACAGCCCTAACCACGTCGGCCCGCAACTTCTCCGGTTCACTCCAAAAGTATCGTCGTCTCTTACACGCTCGTTGAAGGGGCGATCGGATTACCTGCGGCCGTTTTACTTCCCAGCTCGAGAAGAGAGGAGAGCGGAAGGAGCAGCAGGTGACGGCTTCGGCGAGTGGTGGCGATGACGTTAGATGATGATAAATCTATCTACGTAGGGGGTCTCCCTTACGACTGCACCCAGGAGGACCTCCGCCGTGCGTTCGATCTCTACGGCGCCATCGTCGACGTCAAGGTCCGTCTCCTACCTTATCTTCGCCATACCCTCTATCTTCATTTCTCTCGTCTTTGGTTGATTCTGTTGGGCGTCGAATGGCACATCGTTGTTTTAGGGTTTGGAAGTACTTGCGACGGCTTGATGTCAACTTTCTCCAAACCCCTAGATTCTCAATGGGATCGGCACCTGGAGCCATGATTCTAGGGAGGATGAGATTGGTGGCAACGGATTTGATTCTTTAGGTTCTTTGCTGGATTAACTGAGAAAGTCCGGAATGCTATTCTGGTCGTAATTTTTCATTACCTATCAGAATTCGTAGTTGCTTCAAGAAGAATCTTTTTCTTTTTCTGAATGAAAAATAATTATATTTTGCAAACAGTAGAATGTCACCCTGAAATGAGCATCTGGAGAAGATGAATTTTGGTGGCAGCGAATCTGAGTCCTAGGTTCTTAAACGGATGAAATGAGAAATCCCAGTGTGTCATTGTGATCGTGATGAGTGTTGCCTATCAAAAGTCTAAATTGCGTCAAGTAGATAGTTTGTTTACCAAACACAAAAGTATTTTGAATGAAAAACATATATATTGCAAGTGGCAGAGCATCTACTGGAGGTTATGGCCATTATAAGGATGGCAGTTGCAGCTTTGAGTTCCAGAATCTTCATGGATGAATTAATCCTCAATGTCAAGTTGATTGTGATAAACTTTAACTGTTAACATTCAAGAGTTACCTCAAGTGGATATAGTTTCCTCAACAGAAAATATTTTTTTAATAATAAGAGCTATGTTGCAGCTGAAACTGATATTAAAGTGAAAGAAAGGTGTTTGTTTTACAGTAGTATGTTGATTGTCATTAACTGTTGTTGGATTTTTATGCTACTGGTTGACTAGTGAATTTTGTTCTTTAGAAGTGATGTCTTTCATTGTATGAGGCTATGGAATGACCTACTGTATGTGAAAATCCACTTTTTTTTGTGCATATTTTTATGTGGACATCATTGGGAAAAAAGGTGTGAAGCTTAACAAGGATATAGCATTTTTCTGATGAATGGATTCCTATTTTATTGCTGCTACGTAATGTGGGATTTGCAACATGAAGAACTTGGCTATATCATCAACTCTTAGTTACACATGAATGTTGGTTTTTACTATTTGGAAGATGATTTCGACCTCTTACATTGTGAAAATTCTCTCCTTTTTGTTTTTCAACTTTTGCCCTTTAATTTGTTCTTCCTATATGAACCTATATGCCTGTCCTTATAAATATTAAAGCATCCAGCTCTTTGAAATTATTTTATTCATGATGTAACTGTTTTGGTTTTCTACACTAATCTGTGTTGGCTCTGCATTCCTCATTCTGACTTTTTCTACTTAATAACACCTACCTGAAAGGTGGTTTTGGTTGTCACTGCAAAAAAAACCAGTCTTATGGAATCTTGGGCAGCCAGTTTGCTTTAGATTCTGTTGCCTCATCTTTTTGTCTTATCTTGGGGTTATGTTTACACTCTAGAAACTGAACACGTGAAGCCTAAGAAACATTGTGTCAGTTGAAGAAAGGTTTGTGTTTAGCTGGTCAAGTCAACTTGTTATATTCCCCATTACCTTCCTCTTGTGAATCAATATTAGTGAGAGCAATGGTCATACATCGGACTTTTATATGTAATTTTGGCATTGATAATACTTTTTTCCATGAAATCATTTAGGACAAAAGCTAAGCAGCAAAAAACTCTTCCATGTAGCTAAAATTCTTCATCTTGTCCGACCCTTCATCTCTGCAGATAATAAATGATCGACAAGTTGGAGGGAAATGCTATGGGTTTGTCACATTTAGAAACCCTAGATCAGCTGTTGATGCTATTATGGACATGAATGGCAGGGTATGATTCTTGCTTCTCTTTCCATGCACATTTAATTACTTTTATTTTGTACCTTTATGTGAGTCTTATGTTGACATGAAAACATACATTGTTTTGTATTATTGGTTGCCTATGATGTTACAAATTCTTTAACCAGAAAATTGGAGGAAGAGTCGTAAGAGTTAATGAAGTTCATACAAGAGGTGGGAGGCCAAATTTTCATCGTGAAAATTTTCATCGAAATGCTGATAGAGATGATGATTGGGAGAGGGGGGGAAGGGAAAGAGAAAGGGATCATATACAGGACAGAGACCACTATCTAGATCGGAACAATGAGCGGTTTCGAGATCGTGATAGGCAAAGAGAAAGAGAAACAGATTTTGAGCGTGGACGTGACTTTGATCGAGCAAGAGCACATTCTTTGGATCGAGATCGAGATCGAGAAGATGATGATCACGAACATGCATGGGAGCGTAATCGAGATCGGGAAGCGGACCGCGATATGGACTGGAACAGTGATAGAGATCTGGACAAAAATAAAGATCATGACATAGACAAAGAACTAGATAAGGAGCAACAGCCAAGACAACGACATGGGTAATCTCTGGGACCTTTTGACATCAATAGTTATTTGGTTTACATGTCATTTTACCTGCTATGAGACAGTATGCGTATTAACAAAGGGAATCTTTTGGTGAAAGTCCAGATGCAGTGTGACTATATTTCTCACATGTAACAGCAATCAACTTTTAGTTCTATAATTTCAGTACTTGAACTAAATATTGTCAATCGAACATATAATTCTCAACAGGCTAATATAGTAGTCATCTGATTTTGTTGGCATGACTTTCCATTTTATACATCTGAATTGAATTGATTAAGAAAGTTTAAATTTGCTTTTCTTTCTTTAAGTAATGAATGAAAAAATAAATATGAAAGTTGATTAAGGGTGGAAATTGCTTTCAAGTTTATAAGCTTTATAATGAGTATTATTTAAATTGAATAGATTACAAAAAAATAGATCCTTTAACTTAGATACTGCAGCGTTTAGCGCATGTGAAGCAAGAATCTATACTGAAATTTAGTTTGGACGATGAAGCATTGCAAGATACATATACAGTAAGACTAGTGTTTCTACTTAAACCTGTTCATTCAGACCCTAGGTTACATAGGAATAACATCATTTCAAGCTAAGTCCCATTGAAGGTTTAGGGCCTGATCTGGGTTTAGCTTTTTACCCATACCAAATCTACTCTACAAAATAAATTAAATTAGTTTTACTTGGATAGTATTTACCTTTTTCTAGTAGGATTCTGTGATAGTTGAAACTTATTATTTTTAAGTGATGCTAGCTTTGGGTTTCTACCTTATATCTAATTTGTCTGTGTTATTATTAATGGTTTCCATAATGTTCTCTTTTTCTTTCTTGCTTAGAACAATTAATTTTCCTTTTGTTGCTTTTCTATCCTAATTTTTTTTTTCCAGATAAATCTTCATGTGAACTTGTTCAAAGCTGCTGCTTCGTCCTACTAAATGTGATTTTTGCATTATGGTTTACTAATTCAGTCTTATTGATTGGACCATTTTGGTTTTGGACCAGGCCCAAAATAAGATATTTTTTCTCGATCTGTACATGCATGTGTCCAAACATCAAATAGCCAGGTTAGAGTCCAATATCTACCCATTTTCTTGTCAGGTACAGGTCCAGTTTCAGAGGTACTTTGACCTTGCCTGACTCTATATCACCTCCAATTTGAACATTTATACTGGATACAGTTTGAGTTGTTAGCTTCATCTTGCCTCTTTCCAATACATTGTCTCTTAGGAATTTAGTTCATTTAAAATTATAATGCAGCTTCACTGTGTTGTTAGCATTATTGTGAGAAAACTTATAAACTCTGGAAGAAGTGTTAATTTTATTTTGCTTAACCTCAGCAGTGCTGGTTTCAGTGATCGCCAAAGCAGAGACTTATCATCAAATTCTAGTGATGATTATCACGGCCAGGTGAAACAAGCAGCAACTTGCTTATCATGCTGTTTCATTCTTTCTCATCCACTTTATTATGTTTGACTAGGTGAAAGAGCAGTTGGAGCTATCCATTCAGAGACGAGAGGAGCTTCAAAAGGAGGTGTTTCATAGTCTGGTTTACTTGAGACTTAGTAAATGCATCATCTTAACATATATGTTGAACTGCTTAATTTCTGAAACGAAGTATAACTGAATTGTTTTCATGTTGTGTTTGTCGTATTATGTTCATGTGGTTGTCATTTTAAGTCATGTTCATAGTGCAACATGGTTTTCTTGCAAGTGAAACATAAGATACTTTTTAAGTTTGTAAATTTATCTGCTCTACTGATTTGCCTTTGAAAAAGCCCATCTCTTGAACCTGTTTCCCGGTCACAGGATGGTCTATACTCCATAACTCTATATTTTTTATAACTGTGGTTGCCTAGTTTGTCTTATTATGTTTCTATACCCTTTTTTGCTTCACCGCTATATTCTTCTGAGGATCATAAAATACTCTGCAAGTTGGATCTGTTATTTGTGCAACTTTAGCAGCTCAGGTTTTGGCTTACCCTATTTGATCTTTCTTTATTATCATATAGTTGCTCTATCTTCTAAGGTCTATGATCTTTGTTTCCCAAACACCACATTGGATGTTGGTCATTCATGTTTAACATGCCTTTTCTTCTCTTTTTAGGTGCCTTTTTGCATCATTAATTTGCACTCATGCCTTCTAGGAAATAAGTTGTTTTATCTAGCAAGATGTAATTAGTTGCAGTCATGGTCTTTCCAGTAGAATTGAGCTGTTGAATATCATGCAATTCTCATCAAAAGGATGCTCAATTACATTTCCTAATCTTTCTCCATTAAAAAATGTATTTTATCCTGTTCTGTTGAATCAGCTTACTATAGTCGGGGAGAAGGTTGAAGAGAAACAACAGCTTGTTTCAGATCTACAAAAGAAATCTCAGGTAACTTCGACTTTGACCACTAGTGTTATTCTCAGCCTGACATTTCATCCTCTCTACGATATAATTTGATTGTTTATGGTCTTTGCTATTTACATTATCAATTCAAGCTTTTATTTATTTGCATAACTAATTTCTTCACTGGTTGATACTGCACTTCACAACTACAGAAACTAGAGGATGCACTGGCGGCTGCCAAGAAGCTTACTTCTCAGCGGCACTCAATGCTGATGCAGGTGCATTAGATTACCTGGCTTGCACGTCATTCTTTTTCTCTGGTTACAACTCTGTTTTCGAAAAAAATAAAAAAGAGATAATTGTCTCTTTTCCCTCTTTGCAGCTGCGTGCTTGTTTTATTCGAGCCCAGGACTTTTCTGAAAGGCTCAAAAGCTCTGAGCAGGAACTCCAGGTCAGTTAACCATGCATCTCTATTCTTTTCTAAGTTTTTCTTTTCATTAATGGCATTGTTATTCACATTATTTTTGACTCGGGGAAGGGTACAGAAGGGGTCACATGTGAGGAACATAACTCACATATAATGCTTATTATCAATGGAGTTGTCATTAAATTCTCTGAATTTAAGCATTCTTATCTTAATGAACCCCACTTGCCTACCCCACAGAGCCTTAACCCTTGGAGTTAGCCACGTTTTTCTGGCACCGAGGAAACATTTTTTATTTGAGTGTAGATCCACAAGGAGAAACTTCTATCCAAGGCTTAGTCGGCTGGCTATCTTGCAGAGACCTCCCTAACTTTTGTTGTTCGTCTTCCCCGATATTTCTCGCCTTGAATCTACGCAGTGTGTCAGCAACCACAGTCACGCCTTGACATGATATGTCCAACCTCATGTCTCACTCTTCTTGAGGTTGACTTTGACCAGTGATTCGCTGATAAGGTTGAGAATTGTAATCAGGACTAGTTAACCTTGATTCAGGCAGCTAATTCAATAAATCATAATGCAGCATTCTGCAATTTCATGTTGATCAGTCTAGGTGATATGTGCCACAAACTATCATTCTTTTTCCCTCAATCAAAGCCTTAACCGTAATGGTTGTCAATGCCCTCTCCTCCTGCTCCATTATGTATCTCGTCATCCTTCAAAATTGTCTTTCACCGTCACTTCCTTCCCTTCTCTTATCTCCTTACAATTAGGAGTCCATGGATCTAATCCCTTCTCCAAAATTCTCTCCCACTCCACCATCATCAATGTCTTATCAATATCCACAACAATCATCAGTGGTGGACTCAGTTGGACTTCCATGGCCCTAGGTTGACCATCGAGAACCTTTTCCACCAAACACCTAAATCCTTATTCTCTTTTTCTTTTCTTCATCGTCTTCCTGTTGTTTGTATTGGAGGAATACGGTTGTAAATTAAGAAGCAGAGAAATGGTGGTGGCTCTGTTAGTGAGGGGTTATGACAATGGTGTTGGGAGGAGCATTGGTTGCAGTTGTGGTGGATGCCCGATGCCTTATTGCAAGATTACAATATTGGGGAAGTTGGTTGAAGAGTGTTTGCAACATATGGTAGTGCTAAAGAAGACAGTTACATAATAATGGTGGTGGTGGTAGTGATGATATGGTAGGGATGGTGGTAGATGTGGATATTGGTGGGGTGCTGCTTTGATGAAGGAACTGGTGACTGCAGAATGGCCAAGGCAGAGTTGAAGAGAACAAAGTTTAACTAAAACATGAAAATTCAATGGACTGTTCAAATAATGTTGTGCATGCATAAATTGGACAAGAGGAATCTCTTCTGAGTAAACAAGGAGTTCTTTTTTTGGATAGAATAGATCTTACATATAATTTTGGATCATATACAATTTTGCATGTATTAAGTTTCACATGCAAATACTTGCATCGAGAAAGTATTCTTCATTCATAGCTAGATTACATTATGCCCAATGCATTTATGTATAAGTTGTTGGCATTTATACATCAGATTTTTAGAATTACTAAATGTACGTCTGTGTTAGAAGTCTTGATGTACTATGACCACACTCTTAACCTGCTGCAGTCTCTTGTCGATGCGGCGATGTTTGAAGTTGATATGGGTGAGGATGCTGGTGCAAGAGATGGACCGTCTTATGCTAATGGACAGGTATGACAAATCCAGGACATATGGCCAATTTATCTGTATTTTTTGGAGTAATTTCTTCACAATCTGGGGTACAATAGACTTGTAGACGTCTCTTTTCCCAGTAATCTAATGTAACTAAACATACTTTTTTCTGAAACAATAACAACGCCTGCCGGCCATCTGGTCCTTTGAGGAGTCCATCCCTCAGTCAATTTCTGATGTAATTTTTCTTTTTGATGCTTAATACATTTTCTTTTCTGTTCAAAGAAAGAAAAAACACAACAGATGGTCTGTCATTTCTAAATATCCTTATGTTGTTACATCTGCTTCTCCACAAATTTGATGTGAGTAGCTAAAATAGCAGATAATATCACCCATTTTCTCCATGATGGGTTCATTGTTATAAAAGCATCTGATAGCCCAGTCATGGTCTTGTACCATTACAAGGGCACAACTAATTTGTACCCTAATGAATACTAATACAAACTTCATTGAACCAAAGTTGTCATTTTTCTTTTGATGAGTTATGAATCATGCTTTTTTTTTGTCCAACACCCACAAGCAATATGTTTGCATAACTTATACGATGGTGTTGCATCTTTTTCAGATAATTGGCGGAAAGATGCTGGAAAGATAAGGTTCTTTTACCACATCAGCATCGAGAAGATATTTAATATAATCAGAAGGGTGGGTTTTTGCCTCACTGTGTGCCGCTTAGTTTATATAAAACGTTTCTCAAAGTATCAGTATTTTTATTTTCTTATATCTTCCATGGGTTAGGATCCAGATTTCTTATCTGCCATGTAGCTGATGGTTGGTACCTAAGAAAATTTGAGCCTCTCCTGCCCTGGCCATTTCCCAAGTCTTGTAAGTTGGTGATTGGCTTTGATAACCAGCATTTATTATGATGTCTGTCTTCTATGAGTAAATTTGTGGGACGTAATTATGGTCGTGTGTCAATAGGAAACTGAGTGTGCTATTTTTGAAGGAGGTGTTCTTCGTGAATTGATCAATCCACCTCCTGTCATATTTAGTTTCTTGTTCTTAATGGAATGCTGCACTTCGCCTAACCCTCTCCTGCAACAAACTTGTCATCTTGTATGAGGACACCCAGCTTTCTAATCCGAATCTGATGTGCATCCCTCGCTTCCATTGCTTGTAATCCTACTGCTTTCTGATCCGAAACATCACAGCATCAGCTTCTGGGTTGATCAGTCTAGGTGATATGTGCCACAAACTATCATTCTTTTTCCCTCAATCAAAGCCTTAACCGTAATGGTTGTCAATGCCCTCTCCTCCTGCTCCATTATGTATCTCGTCATCCTTCAAAATTGTCTTTCACCGTCACTTCCTTCCCTTCTCTTATCTCCTTACAATTAGGAGTCCATGGATCTAATCCCTTCTCCAAAATTCTCTCCCACTCCACCATCATTGGGCGAATGCCTGGGTTAAACCAGGCGACCGAACCAGGATTTTAGGTTTGGTTCGGTCTCCGGTGCTTTAGTTGGTTCAATCGAACCAACTAAAACCGATATCAGCTGTCGCTGCCCAACCCTAACCCTGCTCCTCGCCGCTGTCGCTGCTCCCGTTGCTCGCTGCCGCTGTCGCCGCTCCCGCTGCCGCTTTCCCTTTTCTCAGTCAGCACCCCTTACACTCCTCTTCCTTCTCCTTCTGTATACTATTAACAGTATACTAATAATAGTATTTGTATTTATTAGATTAATAATATGTTATTTTAATTTTAATACTATTAATTTTCTTGTTAATTTTCTTAATTTAATAGTATATTTTTATTTAAAATTTTAAATAATTATATTTATTAATTATATTATATATTTTTATATTTTAGCGCCTCGCTTCGCTCGGGCGAGCGCCTAACGCATCGGGCGTTTTTGGACCTTAGCGCTTTTTAAATCACTGATCTCGTCATCCTTCAAAATTGTCTTTCACCTTCACTTCCTTCTCTTCTCTTATCTCCTTGCTATTAGGAGTCCATGGATCTAATCCCTTCTCCAAAATTCTCTCCCACTCCACCATCATCAATGTCTTATCAATATCCACAACAATCATCAGTGGTGGACTCAGTTGGGCTTTCATGGCCCTAGGTTGACCATCGAGAACCTTTTCCACCAAACACCTAAATCCTTATTCTATTTTTCTTTCCTTCATCGTCTTCCTGTTGTTTGTATTGGAGGAATACGGTTGTAAATTAAGAAGCAGAGAAATGGTGGTGGCTCTGTTAGTGAGGGGTTATGACAATGGTGTTGGGAGGAGCATTGGTTGCAGTTGTGGTGGATGCCCGATGCCTTATTGCAAGATTACAATATTGGGGAAGTTGGTTGAAGAGTGTTTGCAACATATGGTAGTGCTAAAGAAGACAGTTACATAATAATGGTGGTGGTGGTAGTGATGATATGGTAGGGATGGTGGTAGATGTGGATATTGGTGGGGTGCTGCTTTGATGAAGGAACTGGTGACTGCAGAATGGCCAAGGCAGAGTTGAAGAGAACAAAGTTTAACTAAAACATGAAAATTCAATGGACTGTTCAAATAATGTTGTGCATGCATAAATTGGACAAGAGGAATCTCTTCTGAGTAAACAAGGAGTTCTTTTTTTGGATAGAATAGATCTTACATATAATTTTGGATCATATACAATTTTGCATGTATTAAGTTTCACATGCAAATACTTGCATCGAGAAAGTATTCTTCATTCATAGCTAGATTACATTATGCCCAATGCATTTATGTATAAGTTGTTGGCATTTATACATCAGATTTTTAGAATTACTAAATGTACGTCTGTGTTAGAAGTCTTGATGTACTATGACCACACTCTTAACCTGCTGCAGTCTCTTGTCGATGCGGCGATGTTTGAAGTTGATATGGGTGAGGATGCTGGTGCAAGAGATGGACCGTCTTATGCTAATGGACAGGTATGACAAATCCAGGACATATGGCCAATTTATCTGTATTTTTTGGAGTAATTTCTTCACAATCTGGGGTATAATAGACTTGTAGACGTCTCTTTTCCCAGTAATCTATTGTAACTAAACATACTTTTTTCTGAAACAATAACAACGCCTGCCGGCCATCTGGTCCTTTGAGGAGTCCATCCCTCGGTCAATTTCTGATGTAATTTTTCTTTTTGATGCTTAATACATTTTCTTTTCTGTTCAAAGAAAGAAAAAACACAACAGATGGTCTGTCATTTCTAAATATCCTTATGTTACATCTGCTTCTCCACATAAATTTGATGTGAGTAGCTAAAATAGCAGATAAGATCACCCATTTTCTCCATGATGGGTTCATTGTTATAAAAGCATCTGATAGCCCAGTCATGGTCTTGTACCATTACAAGGGCACAACTAATTTGTACCCTAATGAATACTAATAAAAACTTCATTGAACCAAAGTTGTCATTTTTCTTTTGATGAGTTATGAATCATGCTTTTTTTTTGTCCAACACCCACAAGCAATATGTCTATAACTTATACCGTGGTGTTGCATCTTTTTCAGATAATTGGCGGAAAGATGCTGGAAAGATAAGGTTCTTTTACCACATCAGCATCGAGAAGATATTTAATATAATCAGAAGGGTGGGTTTTTGCCTCACTGTGTGCCGCTTAGTTTATATAAAACGTTTCTCAAAGTATCAGTATTTTTATTTTCTTATATCTTCCATGGGTTAGGATCCAGATTTCTTATCTGCCATGTAGCTGATGGTTGGTACCTAAGAAAATTTGAGCCTCTCCTGCCCTGGCCATTTCCCAAGTCTTGTAAGTTGGTGATTGGCTTTGATAACCAGCATTTATTATGATGTCTGTCTTCTATGAGTAAATTTGTGGGACGTAATTATGGTCGTGTGTCAATAGGAAAATGAGTGTGCTATTTTTGAAGGAGGTGTTCTTCGTGAATTGATCAATCCACCTCCTGTCATATTTAGTTTCTTGTTCTTAATGGAATGCTGCACTTCGCCTAACCCTCTCCTGCAACAAACTTGTCATCTTGAATGAGGACACCCAGCTTTCTAATCCGTGTCTGATGTGCATCTCTCGCTTCCATTGCTTGTAATCCTACTGCTTTCTGATCCGAAACATCACAGCATCAGCTTCTGGTGCCAGAACTGCCAACAACTACAGCTGCAGTAGCCACCACGGCACTCAGTACGTTCGGAACAGCGTATGACTTCGTGCCTCGATCGCAGAAATGACTTCATATGGAAGTGGAGATTGAGCTTACGCCCGCTCCACATCACGTTCCACCGGATCGAACCAACGAAATAGGCTCCACCGTTGGTTCTCAACAACTACAGCTGCAGAAGCCACCACGGCACTCATTACGTTCGGAACAGCGTATGACTTCGTGCCGCTCCACATCACGTTCCACCGGATCGAGCTAACGAAATAGGCTCCACCGTTGGTTCTATTATCCGAATTGCCCGCTTCTCACTTGGCCACCGTGGGTCTCTGGTAGTGGCAAATTTGTAATAGACATGGATGTCAATGGCTTCTCATCCAATTGAAATCCCGGTCTGTTCACCCACTCCTCGCACTAGTGCAAAGTCAACACAGGAAGTCTCCCAACCTATCTCAGCTCCTTTGATCATAGCTCACAACCTGCCATTAAAACAGAAGGGAAAGGTTTCAACTCAAGATCTCACGCCACGAGTGGAATTAAGATCTTGGATGAATGCATCTGTTCATGCCACACTGAGGACCGAGGAGCGCAAACCCTATATCTCCCCCTCTCCCTCCCCCTTCAGGTCAGTCATACCCATCGTCAATCCCCTCTGTTCCAGCCAAGTCGATCTTTTTTGGAGTCCATAGCTAGAATCGAGCTTGTAATCTTATCTGATGTTGTTCTTGTTATTAACCTTTGGAACTCTTCTTCAGAAGAAAAAGAAGATGAAAACTGTTAAAGCTGCTTGATTATGCCATATCTTTGTGTACCTTACTGCTTTGAGGTAAGGAAACTTGGATTTGCTTGTATCATGTAATTTTCCTACAGCTAACTGGACCAATTGTGTCTGATAACAATATTAAGGTCGAGCTTTCTGAGTGATCGAATTGGGTATGGATGCCACACTTCTTTTGGTCCTGAGAATGTGGATTCTGGGGATTTTGATGTCCTTCAGCATTACCTCCTCCTACTCGCATCCATCTTACAGAGCTGAACAGGTTGTGGCTGCCGCAGTAGAAGACCCTTTCGAACCCCATGACTATACTCGATTCCCTGAGGTCAAGAAACAATGTAGGTCTTTCCTGTCGTCAGCTCACAATTTGCAGTTGGATGTCAACAGGGCCAATAGCCTCAAACAGGAGTTGTCCTTTGCCAGGGGCGACTGGAGGCAGGCCTCCGGTGAGGCCCCTCTTATGCCGTTTGACACGAGTGATGCTGCACAAAATGCTTTGAACCTTCCTGATCCCTTGCGTCTTGTTACCTTCTCTTTGAACCATGTCGTTCTAAACCACAATTTTCATAGTTCACTCAATGTCAGTGGAGCTTTGGGTTTAGGGATATCCAGGAATGGTACCGCTCCGGAAGCGGTTCGGTATCAGTTCCCGGAATTCCAGTTTTGGCCAGGGAGTTCGCAACTCAGGATTATTTTTGAAGGTGTTTACACTGAGTCGGAGGAGAATGGTGGAGAGAGGGTGTTGTGTCTGTTGGGAAGTGCTTTGCTCCCTTCCCGTGAGGCAGATTCCGCCAACCCATGGGAATGGGTGAAAGATTCAGGTTTGAACAAGTACCAGCATCCGCTTTTGCAAGACGACCAGATTTTGCTTGTTCTTCGCTACCCCAAGGCCTTCACCTTGACAAGTAGAGCTGTCCGCGGTGAAATGAAGAGTTTGAACAGGCAATCGAGCCCTAGATACTTTGATAAGATTCAGTTGTCTTCCCAGCTTGGTCCTTATTCAAATTATGAGTTTGGATCAGTAGAGCTCGTTTCAAAGGCATGCACTCCATACCCTTATAGAGATGACATAATGGGTAGCCAATTTGAGGTCTATAGAGGATCTGGGTTCTGTGGAATTCTTGATCAGTTTGCCTCTGGCGAGATACTCAACATCGTGCCAAATTGGAACTGTAATTCAACTGATGAGTACTGCAGTACATTGGGGCCTTTTGCATCAGAGAAGGAAATCAATGCAACCGACGGTGGGTTTGCCAATGTTGGGCTTATGATGCAAGATATTAGGTGTGAGCCAAGAATTGGTACGAATAACTTGAGCTATGCAAGAGTGTCTGCAGTGTTTAGAGCCATTCCTCCATGGGAGAATCAGTACATGGTGGCACAGAGGACAGGTCTCAATGGTCTGACTCTTACAGCGGAGGGAATATGGAATTCTTCTGCTGGACAACTCTGCATGGTTGGGTGTCTCGGGCTTGGTAATGGAGGATGCCACTCTCGCATTTGCTTATATGTCCCAACATCCTTCTCCATTAGCCAACGCAATATCATATATGGGAGAATAACCAGCGTCAATAATACAAAGGGTGTCTTGCATTTTCCCTTGTCATTTGAAAAGCCTGTGCACCCACTGGAACTGTGGAATAAAATGAGTAGCAATCCTTTTACTACGTACAAGTACTCGAAGATCAAGCTTGCTGGTGCTTTTCTTGAGAAAAGTGAACCCTTTGATTTCAGTACTATTATAAAAAAATCACTCCTAAGCTATCCAAGAAAAGGGGATGATGGTGATGACATGGTAAATCTTTCCAATCTTGCAGATGATCTCACTCTTCATGTGCCAACAGTGCCAGAGCCAATACCCAAAGTTCGTATAGAGAGGCCATTCCTTCGGATGGAAGTGCTTTCTCTTGGATCATTGTTTGGCCATTACTGGGCGTTTTCTAATGTATCATTCGCAAGAAGCCAGAATCTCCAACCTTCTAAATCTATCTCCACCGAGCAGCAGCTGCTTCTGAATGTATCGGCAGAGCTGACAGTCTCGGGGAATCTTTACACCAATGTTTCAGTTCTCTACTTGGAGGGCATTTATAACCCCATTGATGGAAGAATGTATTTAATAGGCTGTAGAGATGTACGTGCTTCATGGAAAATCCTGTTTGAGAGCATGGATCTTGAAGGTGGATTAGATTGTTTAGTTGAAGTAAAAGTAGAGTACCCACCAACAACCGCACGGTGGCTAATGAATCCAACAGCAAAGTTCTCTATTAATAGTCAAAGAAATGATGATGATCCTCTACATTTTAGCCCAATCAAGCTCCAGACACTTCCTATTTTATACCGGGGACAACGTGAAGACATACTTTCCAGAAGAGGTGTTGAGGGAATTCTACGAATTCTTACATTATCAATGGCAATCTTTTCTGTTTTAAGTCAACTCTTCTACATCAGAGACAATGGTGGTGTTGTTCCTTACATATCTCTTGTCATGCTTGGTGTCCAGGCACTAGGTTATAGCATTCCTCTGATAACCGGAGCTGAGGCATTGTTTGCAAGATTCACATCCGAATTTTATGAGAACCCATCATATACGCTTGAAAAGAATCAATGGTTCCAGATCATTGACTACATGGTGAAGATTCTTGTGCTGAGTGCTTTCTTACTCACCTTAAGGCTTGGTCAGAAGGTAGTGAAATCTCGTATCAGATTACTCACACGGGCCCCACTGGAACCAGGACGAGTCCCAAGTGATAAAAGGGTACTTCTTATAAGTTTTGGCATCCATGCAATTGGTTTTCTGGGAGTTCTTATTGTGCATTTTGTTAATGCCTCTCGGAGACCTGTTTACCAGGAGGAATACTTGGACCTGAGAGGGAATAGCCATAAACTGCATGAATGGGGAAATCAACTAGAGGAGTACATAGGTCTCATTCAAGATTTCTTTTTGCTTCCTCAAATCATTGGTAACTTTTTATGGCAAATTGATTGCAAACCACTGAAGAAAACCTACTACATTGGAATGACAGTGGTTAGGCTTCTTCCACATGTTTATGATTTTATAAGGGCTCCAGTTTTCAACCCATACTTCTCAGAGCAGTATGAATTTGTGAACCCAAGCTTAGACTTCTATTCTAAGTTTGGGGATATTGCAATTCCAGTGACTGCAGCTGTTTTTGTTGTTGTGGTGTATGTTCAGCAGAGATGGAACTATGACAAACTACGTCAGACACTGAGATCAGGGCAGAAAAGACTTCTTCCTTTGAGTTCCAGGGTCTATGAGAGGCTGCCCTCAGTGTCATTTGAAGCAGAACTTGTTTCTGGTGTCAATGAAACTGAAACACAAGGAAATTTGGACAAGGAGGAAACATAATGGACACTTGGGAATGTGTTTCCTGATATGCTATCTGGGTACTAATGTAATGTCTTACCAATAATGTTTTTGAAGCGCAGAACTCTTTTTCTCTTTTGGAATAAAGCTGTAGTTAGACCATGAAGATAATCTGAATTTCTGACAGGTAAAAGGATGCACTCATATTGCAAGATTGCCTAAAGATTTTCTTACCATTGGATCAGTACCACTACTATTATGCATGGGTTGGTTTTTCTTTTTCTTACTTTTTTAAATCTGTTTTATTATGGCTAACATCTCCTATTTATGTTATGATTATCAGGATTTTGAAACATGAAATTATCTCATTACTTCTGGAAACTGACTACAGATTAGTCTTATATGCTGAAATGTTGATGATGGAAAAAAAAAAAAAAATCAATTCTATTGGTTTTCGATGTATTCTAAATGATACCAAGGGTACATATAATTAGAGCCAAGGTGATGTTGCTAGTACTGATATTTCATAATTCAGGACATTGGATGTGCATCATGAAATCAAAATATGTGAAAACTCTATATTAAAAAGCTAGAGATTCTATTAGCAAAATTGTATTAGAGGGACTAGAAACTTTACTTGCACATGTGTTGAAGATAGGCTGATAGATGTTCTAAATGAAGCAAATTGCATGGGTTGTGTACCTCAAAAAGCCTGCTAGTTATGGACCAAATACCTGACAGAAAATTTGAATGACTTGTGGAGTTTGCAAAATCTTTCCTTGCAGACGACAGTTATGTAGCGATGTACCCTGAAAGCATGATTAGGATGTTGTCTATGGAGTATGAATTCAACATTGCAAGACATGGCATGTGTTACACACTACTATTTGTGTCGTCCTGTTTCGACAACAAGCAGCAGCAACTATTTACAATTATGTTCTAATTTTTCTTGGTAAAATGTTCATTTGGTAACTGGAAGATCCGTCGTCTGTTGCGGTGATTTGATGAGGACATGAACTGTTCATGTCAATTGTGTGAGAGGTTTGAGTGGCTGCTCAACTTCTTTTCTCAATTTTGTAGCCTTTTCTTCTGCTTCAATGAATGAAAACAAGTTGTGGCCAACATGAAATGTTGAGATTGTTTTAGTATTACGACCTAATAAACAACTGAACTAAAGAGCCCTGGGAACAGATTTCAGTCTCCAGAGGTATCAAAATCCACATCAATTTTCTTTTAATCCTCTTTCTTTGCATTTTTTTATCTGAACAAATTTAAGATTGCAGTACAGATACACTAATGTGAGACTGGGGATGAGGTATAGGCAGCAAGCAACACTGCATGGATATGAATGTTGGATTGGCTTGAGATCAATGTGTAAATGTATGCAGAACATCATGTTCATTACTTCTCCAAGCTCAAATTTGTTACTTGATGTAGCCAGAACTACATCAAAAGTATGTTATATGTGAGGAGATCAAAGTTGTTCTGATGATAGAGAACTACTGCTCCACAGATGATGCTAACTCTGATGAGTTTGGCAGATGGTGCAAACATTCTCACAACTCAATAGTCTTCCAGCCACTTCAAATAAAGAGCAATGAGCAGCAAATAATCTTCAACTTGATATTATTTTCTTGAAATAAGAAAATTACAAGAGAAATGAGAGAAAGAGAGAGAGAGAGAGAGACATTGGGAAAATTTTATCAGGTTGGATTGAGAAGAGAAAGGATACCAACTCCTTTGTTTCTTTTGGGAATTGTCTCTTCTGTATCCAAACAAATGAGGAAACACCATTTAACTCTATGTGATCACTCTTTTAACCCTTAGCTAGTCGAGCAAATAATTTTGTTCGACTAGCTAAGGTTGTATGCGTTGATTTACGTCTTTTCTTTTTTATTTTGATCTAATATGAAAGATTGAATTGGTCGAATAAAATAGTAGAAATATTATGTGTGGGAAGTGATAATTATTGGGATCCTCATTTACCACATAAATATAGTTGCATACTTTGTGATATATAGCTGAATCCCAAAGCGTTTTATTAAAACTATGTTATGATCGATAATAGGCGTTATTTCCATTGGTTTTTTATATTCGTAAAAGATGACGGCCCAATGTTATAAATGATTATAACGGTTTCAAGATTTGCTGCTGTATCAGTACGATGGGTCTTTTTATTTACCTGCGGAAAAATATGATCAATAATAGGCGTTATTTCCATTGTTTTTTTTATATTCATGAAAGATGACGGCCCAATGTTTTAAATGATTATAACGGTTTCAAGATTTGCTGTTGTATCATTACGATGGGTCTTTTTATTTACCTGCGGAAAAGGAGCGAAGGTCGAATGGGATGCGGAGATCCAGACGCCACCGCTCCTGATGTTAAACTGCAATGATAAGGTTCCGCTCACCTTTCTTCCGTCCCGTACCTCTCTTGTACCTGATTCAGCGCCGCTTCTCGCGAGCGCCACCGCTCCCGATTTTAAACTGCAATGATAAGGTTCCGCTCTCCTTTCTTCCGCCCCGTACCTCTCATGAAGTCGCAGGAAATCGAGGGTTTCTCGGCGAGTGGGGTAAAAGACGGGATCTTGTACCTGATTCAGCGCCGCTTCTCGCGATCTCGATGGTAAGATTGATTTTAGTTTCCGGAATCAGATCCGTCGTAGCGAGATGGACGCTCCTGATGTTAAACTGCAATGATAAGGTTCCGCTCACCTTTCTTCCGTCCCGTACCTCTCTTGTACCTGATTCAGCGCCGCTTCTCGCGATCTCGATGGTAAGATTGATTTTAGTTTCCGGAATCAGATCCGTCGTAGCGAGATGGACCCCTAAATTTGTGTAATTCTGTATATTTTTTTATCGCTTTTTATAGGTTTTGGGGAATTTGGTCTGAAATTGTTCGGTTTTATGTTTGTTTCACCAGATTTTCTCGATGTTATGCCTCTGTACCTAATTCATGCTGCATTTGTGGGTTTTTCCTCTGTTTTGTGACTTCAAAGATTGGTATTCGTATTCAACTTTCTCAAAATCTTCTCCTTTTCGCTTGCTTTCGGTGCCTACTTTCTTCTAGCGTTTAGAAAATATCAAAATATCCTATTAGCAGTACCCTTTTTTTTCAGTGTGCTCTATTCCTGCCAGTTTGGTTTGTGGTTTCCGACTTATCTTCCCACCCAAAATGTAGGTAAAGAAGTCCTGCTATTAATTTTCATTGTGGGTTATTATATTGTTAGCCTTAAGGCCAGTTAATGTGTATTGCAAATTTTGATATGTTTATGAATCTACGTTTCTTTTAAGAATGCATATGCCAAGTCTACTGATCTTCTCCTCTCGTCATCCCCAACCTGTTCGTAGCAGATATGGCTTGATAAAGCGAAAGATAGGTTGAATGCCAATGCAAACCAAGATTTAATATCCGAACTACAACTAATAGACTAGATTTCATTTTGTCCTGTCATCTTTTAATTTTTCTGGGTGCATAAAATTTTATAACACCTCGACATTGGAAGTGGTCAAAGACTCGGATTGATTTATAATTGATATTAGAATTTTGACACAGTTGTTGAGGCTCCATGATATGTGCTTGCTTAACATTCTAGTTTAGCATTTTGACACAGTTGTTGAGGCTCCATGATATCGGATTGGATTCTAACAATTGATATTAGAACTGACCTAATATTATGGCATGATGAGAGGTTCGAGTAGAAAAGGGGATGGAATTAGAGAGCATATCAAGTCGCAAAGGTCTATACCTCACATTCTCATACTAGGGTCTGATTTTTAATGTCAAGATGGTATGTCTCACATGCACCATTGGACTAGCCATGTTTTGTTTTTGTTCACTTGGAGTTGCATTTTACCTGAGTCGATGGCAGAGTTCAACTTCTGTATGAGAATCCTGAAAGGATATCCTTTTATCTGGACCTACAGCTTCAGTAATCTTGCGGATAAATTCTTTTGAGGCTTAAGTCTGCTGCCTGGTTCCAAAAGGGTGTTCACGTTAATTGTGGACAGTAAAAAAAATCTTACTGATCGATTTGTTTAATGAACAATTGGTGGGCAAAAAACATCTCCAGTCTCCTTTTTACAAATTTGATCTCATTTTGCCATTTATATTTATGTAAAGAAAGTTCATAGTTGCTTGTGGTCTACATAGAAATTTGTATTAAGGAAATCATGCTGGAGTTTGTGAACTTATTCTGATTAGCTCATGATTCTAACAAGTGTGTAATGATAGTTGATTTGATTGGGATTGTCTGCATATTTTTTCTTTATTTATGTCAAACTTTAATTTTTTAACTTAGGCTGAGATGTCATATTTTAGATGTCTTACCCTACATGCTTCATTCTGGCAGTATCAGGTATGGTTCTTTAGTGAGCAGCACATTGGGAGTAGCAACTTGGTAGAATTCACAGATGGACTATAAGGGGGGATGAACAGCAGAGTGAGGACTATCTTTTAAAAATTGTTATGATTGGTGACTCTGCTGTTGGAAAATCGAATTTGCTAGCAAGATTTGCCCAGAATGAATTCTACCCGAATTCCAAGTCCAATATAGGTGTTGAATATGGAACTCGGAAGATGGAAATTGATGGGAAGGAAATCGCGAAGATGGAAATTGGTGGGAAGGAAATCAAAGCTCAGGTTTGGGATACAGCGGGTCAGGAACGTTTCAAGGCTGTAACATCTGCCTGCATATTATGAGGGGAGCTGTAGGAGCTCTTCAGGCATGAGACCTTTGACAGCATGTGGCTGAACGAACTACATGGTAAGTACCAAATCTTCTATTATGTTTTTAACTAGTGTCACTTAAAAGTACTGAACTATAACTATGTTGGCATTCCATCTTTTAGTCTTGATTGTTAGGAGTTGCCACATAAATCATGTCAACAGGTTCATAGATATTTAGTGTTTGGTTCTTATAGTTGCTGATTGCCAATGCCTAATAATGGAGTTCCTGAGTTCTCGTAACAAGTCGCAGAAGTTCTCTCGTCGATCATTGCATCATTTCCACCTATTACAATCACAACAATCATTCACTACTCATAATAATAGCGACATTCATCACTACCAAAAACATAATAAAGATATTAAAATTATCTTTTTTACATTATTTTTTGTATGTAAATATCATGTATCCTCCGTCGATAAAATCAATATGGCAAATGAAGTTATATAGTTTTTTTTTATAACTATAAAAATTTTAATATAAATTTTATAAATATAAAAATAAAAAAACTAAAAAAAATTAATTATAAGAGATAATCTATAATTAACCATTAGTACTAACATACTAAAATTTAACGAGATCACAGCCAAAAGTTGCAGTAGCATAAAAAATCATCTCAAACATTCATTTGGAGCGACGAAAACAGATGGAAAAGGATGAAGAATCGGGACAGTGGACTTGAAAGACTCGAGGCATGATTGTGTTTTCTTCTGGCATAACACAAAGAAAGTGATGCTGACAATAAAATAAATTTAAACCAAAAGGAAATTTCACAATGGAAAGCCTCGATCCTGAAGAGCACACAACAGGAATAGCTTTCAGGAGCTAGATTTATACCGAGGAGATCCTCAACAGGGGGAGAAGCTTTGCTGGCATTCAAAACAAATGTACACGACCACTAACTCAATCAGGCATTTGTCAACAGCCTTTATGATGAAGAGCTGCACTGTCAACAGCCTAGTCGGCATGGCTTAGCAAGTAAATAGGGTCTTGTTCTTGTGCCAATATTTGAATGGAAAAACAGAAACTCAGTGTAGATGGGGAATCAGCCGCCGCATATGTTACAGTTGGGCAATAGCAAAATCTCACCAGCGAAAAAGAGACTCCCACGCTAGGCAGCTAATAATCTAAAATCCACCTAAGAATCACGGAGAGAACAACCGGACATTCGGTGAAGCCCACCTCAATCCGCCAGACTATCTAGGAAGCTTTGCAATTCCCTAAGGCCCTCCGCTGATATGCTTCTTTGAACCCGAGGCCGTGGAGCAGTCAGCACAGGAGGCGGCTTTGACTGGAAGCACACTAAAACCACTGCAAGATTGTCGCTGCTCTTCCTCTTCAGGGCTTCGTCGACCAGCTCCTTGCAGCAGGCGGCTGGATCATTGTGCTCTTGGAGCTTCCGGCGAGCAAAGTCCACCGCATTCTGGCTGAGGAAAACATCCCAGATTCCATCACAACCCAGGATCAGAAACTCGTCATCCTCGGTCAGCCTCATTTTCATCACCTCGGGTTCTGCACTGAGAGGGCCCAAGCCATCGTGATCCTTCATCCCATTTATGTGCCAGTCCCCTATGGCACGGGCCACGTTAAGCAGCCCATTGAGGTAGCCATCGTAGACATGACCCCCCAAGGCTTCAATTCGCTTCCGCTCCTTACTGCCGGCTGGCTTGTGATCATTAGACATCTCAATGGCCTTTCCACGGCGGCAAAGAACAGCCCGGCAGTCTCCAGCATTTCCAACCACCAGTGACCTGTAGAATCAAGAAAGGAAACACTTGACAAAAGACATTTGACAACATGAAATGAATGCTTGAAAATGACAGGGCAACTTGAAATATGCCACTGGAGATGGTTCTGCTGGTACCCCATCTATTTGACTGCATATATCCATCAACATCAATGTTTGGTACACAACAACCACACTACAAATCATTCAAAATGTTAACTTCCAATTTAATTAGTACCTTCCCATTGCAGGTGTTAAAGTAACATGTTTATTAAGAAGTTTTACATATAGAACATAGGGTGTTATTACTCCAACAGAAGCGGACTTATAAGATTCTATAAAAATTCTGCATGGTTTATTGCCTACTGAAACAATTACAATAAAGCAAAAATACATAAAATATTTAATCTAAACAAATATATCTGAGTACATCTATGATAAGAAAACAAGTGCTCAGGTTAAACCAAGAACTATTTCTAAGCTCACATGATCTAATACAGCAGATAATATAGACTACCTTCATGATTATAAAAATAATAAAGAGAAAAATTAAGATGGGTGCGAAACAATTGATTAACGAACTTGAGCACAAAGTGGTCATGACAATGGTAACATGTGCAAACTATTCATAAGCAAAACTAGCAGAAGATCTACCATGATCATGCACAACATATTAAGCAACCATCTCGTTAACAAGTGTACGTGTAAACTGGTCAGATGTCAATTTGTATTTAAAATGAAAAATAAAACATAATTCAATCTAAAAGAAATAACAAATTAACACATGAGGACATCTTCTTTCGTCACCAACTTTGCACCTCTATCTAAAAAAGAAACAACACGAGGATCAAGGTAAGGAATATAAATTTCTTTAAACACTGGGAAGATCTTCCAGTTCAAAAGGTGAAAAACACACTTAGGAGTACAACTAACAAAAATATCAAAGACCCTTTTCAATTGAAAAATGTAAAGCAAAGGCCTGACCTTCCAATAACTAGTGCAGCCAGTGCAGTCGTCCCGGAAGCAAGAGACGAGTTGACAGAGCAGACTTCTGCAAAAGCAGTATCTGTCTGTAAGAATGCAGAAGCAACTGCTCTCTCAATCTCCTTTGGAAAATCCTCATCCTCAACGAGAAATCTAGGCAAGTTGCTGCAAGCAAAATCTGCAGCATGCCTTCCGCCATGCCCATCAAAAACCTGCCAACAGTGTATTTTTACACAATCAAAGTTAGCAACAGGTGAGAATGCAGCAATGTAAAGATGAAGTCTAAAAAACTGACAGCAAGAAAATAGACTTCGTGATCTATCTATAGTATGTCAAAGTATCTACATACGTAATTCAGGATAAAATCAAAATAATGCGGTCCCAGCTGAACAGCATTTTACAGAAGAGAATATACTAATGACTAACAATGAACTTTGTTTGGAAAGGATTCAAGATCTTTGTATGGCAAGTTCACCATATTTATTGGAACGCTATGTTAAAAAGAAAGGTCATGTACCCCGTAGAAGGCACTAGGCCCTTCTCCATGATTTTGGAGCCCATAATCTAGCATGAAATTGTCAGAGCAAACATATGCATCCTCCATGGTATGCCGGAATCCTATATCTGTCCAAGCCCCAGACCGTAGAATTGGTAGATAGTCAGTTTCACAACCCTCGTTGCTTTTCTCAACCTCAATAGTAACGTCCAGCAGTTTTGTCTTTGCCTGCAGCATTAACTTCTATTATGAGACAAAATCATTGTGGTAACCACAGAATCTATTGTGGCAATACTGAAGTTACATGGAAATAAGTCAAAGTGATTACACAAGACCTACTATTTAAGAAAATTCTGTTTAATGTTGCTATATCGTCAATTGCAATTTTTTTGTAAATATCACGAGTCCTGCTAGTAGTATTTCAAACGTAAATTGTAATTTTGTCCATTGATGGGTTAAGATCCATCCATCAATCAAATTTTACATATAAAATCAGCCATAAACATCATGATAACAGAACAGATTAGAGGACTTTTTTACTATTAATGAAATACCAATACAGAAAAAGGACAAAAAAGATCAACTGTCTCCAAGAAAGCCCACAAAAATGTTTTATCCTACAATATAAATTTCCATTGATCAGCTTATTTTCCTCTTGCTTTATATTTGTCCTGGATTGAGTAGAAGTTCATTTTTCTTTCATATCAAGTAAAAGCCCAAGTTTCATTAGATGCTTTCAATGAAAATGTTACCTGAAAAAACAGTCAAAGAAGCAGTATCACATAGAGGGCCCACATACCATGCTAACAGGATTCATGCACTATATCTAAAGAAACATGTGGACAAATTAGAACTTGTTTTTTCCTACCATGCTAACAGGATTCATGCATTATATCTAAAATAAACATGTGGACAAATTAGAACTTGTTTTTTCTTAAAAACTTGTTAAATAGATGAAGTAACAGATTTTTGTTGTTAAAGAGCACCAATGAAGACAAAGAATGGCTACTACATGAAACTCTCTTATATATCAGAGATTCATAATATAAACACTGTAAGAAACAATCTGAGGTTTAAAGCATTATTGTCACTTGGAAATGGACATACATGTAAAGTTGTAAATAAGAAATCATTACAGAAGCATTAAAAGTTATATACTCTAACTCGCCACTTACGAAAAAAGAAAATTTTGCAAAGGGCAAGTGATTTGAGTCTAGGATCTTTGTGATAAATTGTCGAAGTCATTACCATAAAACACCTTTCCAATCATGAAAAACTAGCTAAAACAAGATACATATACAACATTATTAGGACAAACTAGTTGTATATATTCACAATGTCAACAAATGATACCTTTTAGTAGAGCAACAACATCTTCCACAAATACAGTGGATAATCATTTTTATCTAAGTTGTTATATTATAAAGTAATGGACAAACTCATGATACAACTGCTAAAAAAAGAACAATCATGTGATTTAAGACACAACGAGAAAGTCATGACGAAGTAAGAAGTTGAAGTTCTTCTAGAGTCTTGATAAACTATATGATTCAATTCATGCAATTTTACTAAACTCATAATAGATAAACTTACTAGGAAAGTTATTCCATGACGTATGCTATAAGTTGTATATGTTATAGATAAAATAATCAATTAGACTAGGAATTTGGAATACATGTTTTCACATTTTCTATGATCATAACCCAATATTTCTTTTCCAATACACTTCCACAGCACTTATGGCAGAGTCTCATGAAGGTGAATAAATTACACATTACACCATCTACCAATCAACAAACTAACCATGGTGGTGTTCAACAAAAGATACAACATCAAACTTGTTAAACATCTCATCAATAAAATTTGCCTTAGTTAATGCAACGTGAAGAGCTCTACTTTCCAGAAACATCATTTAAGTGCATTCTTAAATGCTAGCCACATCATTATTCATAGAACACATTCTTTTTTTATAGTCAATCTCGCCCGCAAAAGGAGGTGGGGGGGGGGAGAGAGAGAGAGAGAGAGAGAGAGAGAGAGAGAGAGAGAAAGAGAGAGATCGACAATAAATTATCTTACCAAAAAAATGTTAAATTCCCACAAAAAAACGATGAACAACCCCAGATATCTTGGACGCTAAATCATTAGGAAGAACCTCAAAATCCTTTGAGAAAAATTATCAAAACCCAGCACGAGAAAAGAAAGGAGAAAAACCCTAAAGCTTAGATCTTTATGATTCAGACAACAATGTCTTCGCTGCAAATTGATATCAGCGTGCACAAAAACATATAAATACACTAATCATTTTGATCTTGAAAAAAAAGGCAGAAACAAGAACGACAACAATTCGGAGTCGTCTACATAAATCCTGACACAATCGGTGCTTCGAATTTTACGGAAAAAAAAGTCGAAATACTGGCACAGATACGACATTATAAAGATCAAATCTAACGAACGAAAAATATTGGAAAAGAACAAGAAGACGGAGGAGGACTTACAAGGGAGTCATGGCGAACGAGAGCCGACTTACAAGGTGACTCGCCAAGGGCCCCGCCCAAGAACTGCCGATACGCTCCAGCGAAAGGGTTTGGCGGCCGACCGTCGCTTGGTCCCCCATTCTTTCCAATACCATCATCACCACCACCTCCGAAGCTCCCCTCCATCTTGTCACATCCCACCTTCTCCTTCTCAATCAGCTCCACGAAACCAACCGACCGCAGATAAGAAACGCCCACCCGAAGAGACGAAGGCAAAGAACGAAACGGAAAGAAAACCACCGAACGGAATCCCAAACGGTGAGCTAAGAAACCGACGGCAGAAGAATTCCCAGAGTGGCGATCGCTTCGCAGGCACGCCTCCTCCCTCGATCCCCACGCAAAAAGGGGAAGCCAAAGGCCTCTCCACCCTTTCTAGGGTTTTCAGGGTTTGCTTGCGGGCACGGGCTCGAGCACGGCACAGGCCAAATCGAGACGAACTGTACGCTTTGGTACCCGCCTAGGAACAGACGACCGGATCCCGTTCAGTGGCTACGTGGGAAATAGCGCTTGCAATCGGGTCCTCGATAGCCCAACTCCTCGCAACGGACGGTTCATGCATGTCTCCGGCCTCTGGTGGCTTCCTGGCTCGAAACGTGTCCAAATTTTAAGCGACCTGTGCTTCAATCGGGCGTGGAATGGAGGAACGCATCTTACAGCCGGTCGCATAGAAACAATAGTAAGAGAGCATACTGACCGTTCGATTCATAAAAGAGACGGACGAGATTTTATGTCACGTGTACACGTTCGTGTGAGTTAGAAGGGTGAGATGGCGGACGCACGTGGAGGTAGGCCACTTCTCGAGGCGCTCCCCGACGTGATAAATGCACCCTCTCGTTGAGACAGACGGGATCGTTTTGTCCCGGAATCGGCTGGTTGGTATGAACCACAAGTCAGCTATGAGTAGATAAGGGAGGTATAGCGGGGTGCGTTTATCGGAAGGCCGTATAGTGGAGAGATCGTATCGAGTCGTCCGGCGTTTCCTGTACAAATGGATGATGTACGACTGTTGTCACGAACTGGTCCGAGGAAGATTCCGTTCGAATCATATTGGATCTGTTTGTATATAATTACCAGGGATTATTTCTTTTCTTATTTTTGAGGCACTCGAATTTATTTTATTTACAGAGCTAAAATTCGCGTCTATTAATCCTTATATTTTGTATTTATAAGAGCCTTGAGAGCTTACTTACCATTTTATAGATATATATTTATTAAATATATCAATATTCTTTGAATTTAAAATTATTTTTTATTATTTTAGGTATCGGATCCGATAATCTTGTTGAATCTCGGATTTTGATGATGAAACTAATTGATTGTGTTTAGATGTTTAATTGCATTGTGAGTGATGCAGGTCTACTTGATCAGGATTAGACAATTGACGCAGGAGGAATTGACATTGTCGCCGGAGATCACGTTAGGATATTGGATGGCAGAAGGCTTCGGTCGTCGGGCAGCGGGCCAAGGAGAGCGGAATTGCGCCAAGAATATCGGGGTTGCGGAGGTCAACCGCCGATTGGGCAACAAGCCGCAAGAGAGGACGATGCGCTGAAGAATCGGACGAAGCGCCAACCAATGACGTGCCGGGCAACAAAATGTCAATTCGCATTGTAAAAATTGTCTAGATCGGAGTAGAGTTTTAGCTTGTGTGTGCAGGATTAACTACGATAACGATGAAGACATAAAGCGAAACAAAGTGCCGGAGTCAAGCACGAAGGATTCGTTGGGAGTTCGAGAGTTCGACGGAAGTCCGAAGGTTCGTCGGGAATGCTGCCGGAACTAGCCGAGAATGAGTAGGGAGCTTGCCGAAGGGTTTTTCGGAAGCTCGCCAAAAGGTTCATCGGAAGTTGAATCTCGGATTTTGATGATGAAACTAATTGATTGTGTTTAGATGTTTAATTGCATTGTGAGTGATGCAGGTCTACTTGATCAGGATTAGACAATTGACGCAGGAGGAATTGACATTGTCGCCGGAGATCACGTTAGGATATTGGATGGCAGAAGGCTTCGGTCGTCGGGCATCGGGCCAAGGAGAGCGGAATTGTGCCAAGGATATCGGGGTTGCGGAGGTCAACCGCCGATTGGGCAACAAGCCGCAAGAGAGGACGATGCGCTGAAGAATCGGACGAAGCGCCAACCAATGATGTGCCGGGCAACAGAATGTCAATTCGTGTTGTAATAATTGTCTAGATCGGAGTAGAGTTTTGTCTTGTGTGTGCAGGATTAACTACGATAACGATGAAGACATAAAGCGAAACAAAGTGCCGGAGTCAAGCACGAAGGATTTGTTGGGAGTTCGAGAGTTCGACGGAAGTCTGAAGGTTCGTCGGGAATGCTGCCGGAACTAGCCGAGAATGAGTAGGGAGCTTGTCGAAGGGTTTTTCGGAAGCTCGCCAAAAGGTTCGTCAGAAGTTCGCGGAGCTCACCGAGAAAGATCGGAGCTTGCCGAAGAAGCTCGTCGGAACTCGCCAAGATCAAATCTTGAAGTCTACGAGCTTGCCGGGAGTCCGCAGAATGGTTTCCGAGAGTTTATCGGAAGACCGCTGGAAGTTCGCCGAAAGCTCGCCGGAAGAAGTCTTGCCTTATGGACTTTGTAATAGCTTAGAAAATGTCTTTAAAATTGTAGTTAGCACGTTAATTAGGGCTAGGATTAGGTGTTAATCCTATGACCCAAGTAGGGGCCAATTCGGCCCAAGTTCGGACTGGTTTGGGCCAATTTTGGAGCCCAACCAGTGTGCTGAATTAGGGTAGGCGGTGGCACCGCCTACACTAGGCGGTGGCACCGCCCAGTGGCCGAGAGCTGGGCGGTGGCACCTCCTGGCTGGGCGGTGGCACCTCCAGCATCGGGAACCTAAGAGAATTCAAATTTTTGGAGCCTAAATTTGAATCCTCTTGAGGCCTATAAAGACCCCTCAAATCTCAGCTGAGAGAGTAACCTTTTGAGAAGTTAGAAGTTGAGAGAAGCTTTAGGAAAAGTCTTGTTTTCAATAGCTTTAGTGTTCACCTCCTTTCTTTTCATTGAAATCTTTGTAAAAGGGTGAACCACTTGTAAGAGGTTGTAAGAGGGGTGTAAGAAGGAGGTTGATCTTCGCCTAGTAAAGGAAGATCATTAGTGGATGCCGGTGGCCTCGACGGAAGAGGAATCGGAGGAGTGGATGTAGGTCACGATTGACCGAACCACTATAAACTACCGTCTTCTCTGGTTTGCATCTATTTGTTGCTGCTTATCTTACTGCAAACTTTCATACTTACTTTATTACCTTTGCTGCACATCTTCATGAATACGCATTCAAGTTAAGCTTTCCGAGTTCGGTTTTTTATCGTGAGAAAGATTTATCCAAAACCGACGTTTTAATCCGCTGCACTAATTCACCCCCCCCTCTTAGTGCCACTCCGGTCCTAACAAATCTATCAAACTTGAACATACCGATATATTGATACATAATACATAATCAATATATATTCATGTTTTACTAAGAGAAAAGAGAAAAAGATGATAAAGAATTATATGAAAATGAAAGAGAAAAATAGTGGAGAAAGAAAAAAAAAGAAGAAGAAACATTTAGGAAGAGATGAAAGAAGAGGTGGGACTTGAAAAGATAAAACAAAAAAAAAGGGGAAACAATGGTGGTGACAATATTATCATGAACCAACAGCGTCATGGAACAACAATGATAGTAATGACGTCGTGAAACAAGGTGAGGTAACGGTAACAATAATGTTGTAAGCAAAAAAAAAAAATCATATTCATGAACAATAATCTTTTTTAATGTATAGTTGCATGGATATATTATTTTTGTTTATAAATGGGTCATCCCAAATAAAAATGGTTCGTACATCAACCATAAACATACTAGTACGTACCGTTTCTTTTGGAAGATACAATAATCCATGTTCAAAATAATAAAATGACGTAGATAATTTCTTAAGAAATCCTTATATTTTGAACTTTTATGAATTACATCATATTTTTAATTTACAGCATATTATTTGTAACCCTCATTTTTAATATTGATAAATATAAATAACTTTGTATTATTTTATAATTATAATATTATCGATTTTATCTATTTTATCTCTCTTATTTTGTTCTCACTATCGACACTATTTGTTGTTATCATCAATATCGTCCACTATTTGTTGTTATCATCAATATCGTCCAATCTTGCTTGATATCATTTGACCCTACTTAATATTGTTCTTCAAGGAAAGAGGAGAAAGAGGGTACAGAGGGAAAAGAAAAAAAAGAACAATAAAAGAGGAAGCATAAGAAAAAAAAGAGGATGAAGAGGAAGAAGAAATTAATATTTATATCAAATTTATAAAATAATTTTTTTTATAAATGTTAATAAAATTTAAAAATGATATTATAAAATAATAATAATAAAAGAGTTGCAAATAACAATATTTAAGAAATTATAATATTCTAAATATCCAAAATAGAGAGAGAGAGAAAGAGAGAGATCGACAATAAATTATCTTACCAAAAAAATGTTAAATTCCCACAAAAAAACGATGAACAACCCCAGATATCTTGGACGCTAAATCATTAGGAAGAACCTCAAAATCCTTTGAGAAAAATTATCAAAACCCAGCACGAGAAAAGAAAGGAGAAAAACCCTAAAGCTTAGATCTTTATGATTCAGACAACAATGTCTTCGCTGCAAATTGATATCAGCGTGCACAAAAACATATAAATACACTAATCATTTTGATCTTGAAAAAAAAGGCAGAAACAAGAGAGAACACAATCCGGAGTCGTCTACATAAATCCTGACACAATCGGTGCTTCGAATTTTACGGAAAAAAAAGTCGAAATACTGGCACAGATACGACATTATAAAGATCAAATCTAACGAACGAAAAATATTGGAAAAGAACAAGAAGACGGAGGAGGACTTACGAGGGAGTCATGGCGAACGAGAGCCGACTTACACGGTGACTCGCCATGGGCCCCGCCCAAGAACTGCCGATACGCTCCAGCGAAAGGGTTTGGCGGCCGACCGTCGCTTGGTCCCCCATTCTTTCCAATACCATCATCACCACCACCTCCGAAGCTCCCCTCCATCTTGTCACATCCCACCTTCTCCCTCTCAATCAGCTCCACGAAACCAACCGACCGCAGATAAGAAACGCCCACCCGAAGAGACGAAGGCAAAGAACGAAACGGAAAGAAAACCACCGAACGGAATCCCAAACGGTGAGCTACGAAACCGACGGCAGAAGAATTCCCAGAGTGGCGATCGCTTCGCAGGCACGCCTCCTCCCTCGATCCCCACGCAAAAAGGGGAAGCCAAAGGCCTCTCCACCCTTTCTAGGGTTTTCAGGGTTTGCTTGCGGGCACGGGCTCGAGCACGGCACAGGCCAAATCGAGACGAACTGTACGCTTTGGTACCCGCCTAGGAACAGACGACCGGATCCCGTTCAGTGGCTACGTGGGAAATAGCGCTTGCAATCGGGTCCTCGATAGCCCAACTCCTCGCAACGGACGGTTCATGCATGTCTCCGGCCTCTGGTGGCTTCCTGGCTCGAAACGTGTCCAAATTTTAAGCGACCTGTGCTTCAATCGGGCGTGGAATGGAGGAACGCATCTTACAGCCGGTCGCATAGAAACAATAGTAAGAGAGCATACTGACCGTTCGATTCATAAAAGAGACGGACGAGATTTTTTGTCACGTGTACACGTTCGTGTGAGTTAGAAGGGTGAGATGGCGGACGCACGTGGAGGTAGGCCACTTCTCGAGGCGCTCCCCGACGTGATAAATGCACCCTCTCGTTGAGACAGACGGGATCGTTTTGTCCCGGAATCGGCTGGTTGGTATGAACCACAAGTCAGCTATGAGTAGATAAGGGAGGTATAGCGGGGTGCGTTTATCGGAAGGCCGTATAGTGGAGAGATCGTATCGAGTCGTCCGGCGTTTCCTGTACAAATGGATGATGTACGACTGTTGTCACGAACTGGTCCGAGGAAGATTCCGTTCGAATCATATTGGATCTGTTTGTATATAATTACCAGGGATTATTTCTTTTCTTATTTTTGAGGCACTCGAATTTATTTTATTTACAGAGCTAAAATTCGCGTCTATTAATCCTTATATTTTGTATTTATAAGAGCTTTGAGAGCTTACTTACCATTTTATAGATATATATTTATTAAATATATCAATTTTTTTTGAATTCAAAATTATTTTTTTATTATTTTAGGTATTGGATCCATCTCAATAATCTGTCAAACTTGTACATACTGATATATTGATACATAATACATAATCAATATGTATTGATGTTTTACTAAGAGAAAAGAGAAAAATATGATAGAGAATTATATGAAAACGAAAGAGAAAATAGTGGAGAAAAGAAAAAAAAAAGAAGAAACGTTTAGGAAGAGATGAAAGAAGAGATGGGACTTGAAAATAAAAAAAATAAAAGGGAAACAATGGTAGTGACAACATTATCATGAACCAACGGGAACAACAATAATAGTAATGATGTCGTGAAACAATGGTGAGGTAACGATAATAATAATGTTGTAAGCAAAAAAAAAAAAAAAAAA
>LVTN01000143.1:133500-144796 GCA_001649415.1 Musa itinerans
AAAAAAAAGAACAATAAAAGAGGAAGCATAAGAAAAAAAAGAGGATGAAGAGGAAGAAGAAATTAATATTTATATCAAATTTATAAAATAATTTTTTTTATAAATGTTAATAAAATTTAAAAATGATATTATAAAATAATAATAATAAAAGAGTTGCAAATAACAATATTTAAGAAATTATAATATTCTAAATATCCAAAATACTCTCGTTGTTTTATATATACACGAGCTTTACAACTATAATACTTTTGAATCGAGTCAGAGTATTCCCATCAAATTTTTAAAAATTATTCAATTTGAAACATGTCACCTAATTTAGTTTATAAGGATTTTGACATATAATATTAAGTGTACAAGAACGAATTTCATTCTCATCACTTATTATTTGTAAAAAATATATCATAAAAATTTAGGTAGGAAATAGTCTCGTCACTTATCATTTTTCTTATTTGAGGAGACAAATGATTCTTAATTTATCTTTTTCTTAATATATTCGATTTTGGGATATATACCAAAAAATCTAAGCAATCATATTAATTTCTCATACATCCAGTTATATTATTTCGGTGCATCTATATAATCCTTTATCCTTCACGGTCCATCACTACCGTTGAATTCTCATCTTGTGCCACTTGATCAGAACGCAATCGTGTGATCTTGTCCGTCAAAATCAATTTGTACATATCGTGACCAAATTACCCATCGACTAAACTTTTCCGCTGGTCCATCCGAAGGGTCTTTTTGGTCAACCCACGACGACTCCTCAACGCACGCCGATCACCCCAATTCCTGCAACTGATTGATAGAGACGGACCTGACAAAGGCTGGCCCAACCATGATCGAGATGACCAAAGTACCCTTCCACGCGGAACTATAAACTATCTAGTAGGGGTAATACGGTCTTCTCGTTGCCTTATTTCTTAGGATTCGCACATCTGCATCAACGGCCTTTAATTGACGAGACCACCGCGGTCTGATCTCGATCGGATGGCTGACGGCTGGATAACGCCCCAGAGAGGACAGCCTGGTCCTTCGCCAAAAGACTCAAAAGCTGTTCAGTTATCTGTCGTCGTCTTAAATGACCATTATGGCCTCGTACGTGTAGCAATAGGACGAAACCGTGGTCTGGGCTAATTGATGTTATGGTCAGATTGAGGGGTACTTTTGGGCGAAAACTCCCATAATGCAATTATGATATCTGTGGCAGGGTAATCGATTCTAATAAATGAACCAAGATAATTCCGATACCAGTACACGCAGTAGAACGCCGGATACCTGGTTTTTCATTGGAGATTCTGATGTTGCTTGGTGGGTCCAGCTTGGGATTGGACGAGGTTACCCATGAAGCCGCACAAATAGTGTTGCTTTCAATAAATTCGTCCTTAACATGTGCGTCTGGCACATGGAGACCCGTTGTGCGCAAATCCATGGCCGGACGTGTTTAATCCTGACCGTCGGTCCCACGAGTCTGAGTCGAGAGCGGAGACGACAAGACGGCTATCACCGTTGATCTATTATCAGACGACCGAAGCAGCTCAAGGAGGGTCTTACACCGAAAGATCGTGTACGCCCTCGCCTTTTTGATCTCCTCAGGATCATCATGGACCGTGGTATCGACCACCTCACACACCAGGGAGAGTTGTGGTGGGGTCGACTTGGTCGTCTGCCTTGGGGTTTAATTTGGGGTGAGAAAGCAGTGCCTGTTTGCATTTTTTTCTCGCACGCGAGCAATAAATGAACATTTAAGCTGTGTTAATACAGCAACATATGTCGACGTTCTTACCTCGAAACAAGGATCGTGTTGTCTTCGGCTATGCTGAGTACTTTCTGCTACTAAGCGTTCCCCGTTCTCTCTCCGATTCTTTTCATCTCTCGCGCTGTCTTGTCGCTTGTTGGAGTTCGGCGTCGGTAGGGGCAAGAAGATGCTTTTCCTTGGAGGGAGGAAGTAGCGGATGACGGTGAGATGATTAGCTGAATCTGAGTCGGGGAGTCGTGGGGTGGGGGAGACGGAGTGGGAGAGGAAGGAGGAGGCGAGGCTGAAGTGCTAATATCGTCCACTATTTGTTGTTATCATCAATATCGTCCAATCTTGCTTGATATCATTTGACCCTACTTAATATTGTTCTTCAAGGAAAGAGGAGAAAGAGGGTACAGAGGGAAAAGAAAAAAAAGAACAATAAAAGAGGAAGCATAAGAAAAAAAAGAGGATGAAGAGGAAGAAGAAATTAATATTTATATCAAATTTATAAAATAATTTTTTTTATAAATGTTAATAAAATTTAAAAATGATATTATAAAATAATAATAATAAAAGAGTTGCAAATAACAATATTTAAGAAATTATAATATTCTAAATATCCAAAATACTCTCGTTGTTTTATATATACACGAGCTTTACAACTATAATACTTTTGAATCGAGTCAGAGTATTCCCATCAAATTTTTAAAAATTATTCAATTTGAAACATGTCACCTAATTTAGTTTATAAGGATTTTGACATATAATATTAAGTGTACAAGAACGAATTTCATTCTCATCACTTATTATTTGTAAAATATATATCATAAAAAATTAGGTAGGAAAGAGTCTCGTCACTTATCATTTTTCTTATTTGAGGAGACAAATGATTCTTAATTTACCTTTTTCTTAATATATTCGATTTTGGGATATATACCAAAAAATCTAAGCAATCATATTAATTTCTCATACATCCAGTTATATTATTTCGGTGCATCTATATAATCCTTTATCCTTCACGGTCCATCACTACCGTTGAATTCTCATCTTGTGCCACTTGATCAGAACGCAATCGTGTGATCTTGTCCGTCAAAATCAATTTGTACATCCCGTGACCAAATTACCCATCGACTCAACTTTTCCGCTGGTCCATCCGAAGGGGCTTTTTGGTCACCCACGACGACTCCTCAACGCACGCCGATCACCCCAATTCCTGCAACTGATTGATAGAGACGGACCTGACAAAGGCTGGCCCAACAATGATCGAGATGACCAAAGTACCCTTCCACGCGGAACTATAAACAATCTAGTAGGGGTAATACGGTCTTCTCCTTGCCTTATTTCTTAGGATTCGCACATCTGCATCAACGGCCTTTAATTGACGAGACCACCGCGGTCTGATCTCGATCGGATGGCTGACGGCTGGATAACGCCCCAGAGAGGACAGCCTGGTCCTTCGCCAAAAGACTCAAAAGCTGTTCAGTTATCTGTCGTCGTCTTAAATGACCATTATGGCCTCGTACGTGTAGCAATAGGACGAAACCGTGGTCTGGGCTAATTGATGTTATGGTCAGATTGAGGGGTACTTTTGGGCGAAAACTCCCATAATGCAATTATGATATCTGTGGCAGGGTAATCGATTCTAATAAATGAACCAAGATAATTCCGATACCAGTACACGCAGTAGAACGCCGGATACCTGGTTTTTCATTGGAGATTCTGATGTTGCTTGGTGGGTCCAGCTTGGGATTGGACGAGGTTACCCATGAAGCCGCACAAATAGTGTTGCTTTCAATAAATTCGTCCTTAACATGTGCGTCTGGCACATGGAGACCCGTTGTGCGCAAATCCATGGCCGGACGTGTTTAATCCTGACCGTCGGTCCCACGAGTCTGAGTCGAGAGCGGAGACGACAAGACGGCTATCACCGTTGATCTATTATCAGACGACCGAAGCAGCTCAAGGAGGGTCTTACACCGAAAGATCGTGTACGCCCTCGCCTTTTTGATCTCCTCAGGATCATCATGGACCGTGGTATCGACCACCTCACACACCAGGGAGAGTTGTGGTGGGGTCGACTTGGTCGTCTGCCTTGGGGTTTAATTTTGGGGTGAGAAAGCAGTGCCTGTTTGCATTTTTTTCTCGCACGCGAGCAATAAATGAACATTTAAGCTGTGTTAATACAGCAACATATGTCGACGTTCTTACCTCGAAACAAGGATCGTGTTGTCTTCGGCTATGCTGAGTACTTTCTGCTACTAAGCGTTCCCCGTTCTCTCTCCGATTCTTTTCATCTCTCGCGCTGTCTTGTCGCTTGTTGGAGTTCGGCGTCGGTAGGGGCAAGAAGATGCTTTTCCTTGGAGGGAGGAAGTAGCGGATGACGGTGAGATGATTAGCTGAATCTGAGTCGGGGAGTCGTGGGGTGGGGGAGACGGAGTGGGAGAGGAAGGAGGAGGCGAGGCTGAAGTGCTGGTGTTTGGTGGGATCAGTCATGTCGCAGAACAACTGGGAAGCTGATAAAATGTGAGTTTTTGTTGTTCATTTCTCCTTTTTTTAACTTGGTCTGGTGTATTTCGAGTAATGTAGGTTTAAGATTTTCTCTAGATGGATGCGTTAGCAATATTTAGTGTTCGTTTTGGTGATTTTTCGCCCTGTTTCGGTTGTTTTTGTGCTCTAGCTTTCCGGTCTTGGTTTTTTCTTAGGGTTTATTGAAGTGTTGGTAAGCGACTGATCTCTTTGGGGGTCCTTCCTTCTTTTACGTTAGGGGTTGTTGGGCCTCGGATTTGGTGTTCTTGGATTTCGATAAATGTTTATGTTAAAGACCTGATTTTTAGTGGAAGAGAAGCAAAATTTCCAGGTTTTTCTGCCGCTCCTTTCACTTTTTGGCTTCTGTTTCCGCTTTTTGCAAGTTTTGTTGGTCATACGTTTTGCCCTTCAGTTCTGCCCTCAGATTTCTCGCATTTGTTTCTTGTTCTATTATTTGCTCTTGCATGACTCTCCTCTGGCTACGCCTTTGATGATCTCTCTACTGTTTTGTTGGCTCTTATTCATGCGTATCTTCTTTCCTATCTTGGGTTTCTTATAGAACATCCTTCTATTTCGAAGGCAATATGTTTTGGTGGGCCTTCTGTTTCTTTCGTTTTGGGTTGCTCTGTTCTCGTAGTGTGTAATTTCATTTGTTTTTTTGCCTTTATTTTGATCCTCCTAATAGATTCTGGCACATTTTGGTATTCTTATGCACACAGTTTTCTGTTGCTGTAAGCTGTGGCGTGCAAAATCTATCGTTTCATAAACACCATCTTTTTTATCATTCCTAATGTGCAAAACTAAAAGCTGTAACCTCCATTCCTAAGTCTCTAATGCTTCAATCAGGCTGGATGTATATATTTATGATTATCTGATGAAAAGGAACTTGCACGCCTCTGCGAAGACGTTTCAAGCTGAAGGGAAAGTTTCTTCAGATCCTGTTGGTAGGTAGTAGAGCTGTATGGTAATCAGCAATAGCCATAAAAATTTGTAATAGATATATGGAGCTCAAATTTGAATGCCTACATTGTAAATCCTGATTTGATGACAAATTCAAATTTGTTTTCTAGCAATCGATGCACCTGGTGGTTTTCTTTTCGAATGGTGGTCAGTTTTCTGGGATATTTTTATTGCAAGAACAAATGAAAAGCACTCCGATGTTGCTGCATCATACATCGAGGCAAGTTCTTTGTCGATTTTTAATTAATCTCGAGTTATTTTTATCTGTTCCTGTTTAGGTACACCTCTTTTAGAATTACATATAATTGACATAACATGGAACTTATCGAACTATATTCTTTAATTTATTTAAGTAGTCATGTTTTTTGATTCTGCATCAGTAAGTTCTGCCAGCATTTCAAATTTTTGATTTTGGCCAAATTGCTATTTTTCTTTCTTTTCGTTGCGCTTAAATGACCCATAGGCTAGATACTTTCAGCCCGCAATGTCTTTCTGCTCAATATGACTATTGCTTTAATTCTTGCTGCTAAACAGCTTTCTCTTCCTGGGCCTTTTCTTACAAATAGTGCAACACATGTTGTTTTGAGTATTGTATTCATCTTACTCTACTAGTTGTAGGTGATGGGGCCTTGGGAACATGCTGTTGATCTCATTTTATTTGTTAGTTTCAACTTTTTTCACTATGGACAATATTTTTTGTTAGTTTTTCATTCAAAAACTAGTTTATGCTTACTTGGTGCATAAAATTTGACCACTGGAATTGGTCCATGGTGCCAGACCCAACTTATCAAAGCACGAGAACAGCAGCAGCTGCAACAGCAACAACAGCAACAGCAGCAGCAACAGCAACAACAACCTCAGCTGCAACAACAAGACCAGCAACAGCAGCAGCAGCAGCAGCAACAACAGATTCAAATGCAACAACTTTTGTTACAGAGGCATGCACAGCAACAACAACAGCAACAACATCAACAGCAACAGCAGCGCAGAGACGGAGCTCATCTTCTCAATGGTGCAGCAAATGGGCTCGTTACTGGAGATCCTTTAATGCGTCAGAATCCTGGAACTGCTAATGCTTTGGCAACAAAGATGTATGAAGAGCGGCTGAAGTTGCCTCTCCAAAGGGATTCTGTAGATGATGCATCTATAAAGGTTTCCCCTGAAACTGGTTTCTTTGTTCCCCCTTGGAAGTTCCTTCTGATCAGTTATTTCTTGGTTTTCTTCAAGATATAACTTGACTAAAATTTTTACTTTTTGGAGTCTTTGCTGCAGCAAAGATTTGGTGAAAATGTTGGGCAGCTTCTTGATCCAAACCATGCTTCAATGTTGAAATCCTCGGTGACATCTGGCCCACCTTCAGGGTATCTACAGCTTGTACTCTTAAATTACATGCTTTTTATTTTTGTGGTCTGTATGGATCATGTTCCCAAGTAAATAAGACACAGGTTTTTATGACCTTTTTGTTGATTCAAGATGGATTTGTGATGAGTTATACTTGCATTATCATTAATTTCTATGGTAAAATGTGGCTGTTTGGGGACACGTATAGTGGAACACATTTATATTTATATAGAAAAAAATCCCCAACCATTAGATGTTAAAATCCAGCCAGCAAATATCAATGGACCACTTTCTGCATCTGTGTTTATCAGACAAGACATCTAGTGGGTGCAACTGCCAAAGCAAGTACCATGTTCCTTATTTTCATACTCTACCTTTTTGTCAGTGATCAATAAAGAGGAGACAATTCTATTTTACACTTGCATTTATACGTTTATGTATAAAAAAGTCCTAACATGAGTCAGATGATTAGCTATTGGGTCAAAATCCCACAAGGATGGATGAAATTGTTCACTTTCTCCAGTCACTTTCTTTATCAGACAAGACATCTAGTGGGGCTCAGCAGCCAAAGCAAGTGCTACCTTATATTTTTAACAAACAATTGGGCTTAGCAGTCACTCTCTTTATCCCGGATCAATGATAAATATGACAATTCTTTCTTATATTTTTAACAATCATTTGGACTTCAATTTGCTAGACTGGTGAAAGTTGGTCAGTTATAGTCTGTTGCCAAATTGGCTTCCATATTCAATTGAAGTCGTATATGCTCGCATAAAGTGCTTTAGTTAAAGATCTGTATCTGAAACGGATTTTTTGTCGAGAATAAAATGGATCGGATAGGTCCTACCTGAATCCTAATATCCTAGTTTATCAATTTGGAAAATTTCCTTCAGTTAAATTAAGGAGAAATGGTATTTGCTTCATTGTTCTATCATCTATGTATATTATATTCTATTTTCTATATTCTTTTTTATCTCACATTCATAGTATGGTTCTCAATTTTGTATTATGCAGAAAACAGGATTTATAATTCGCTGTTGTTATCTCCAATTCATTTAATATTGACATCTACATCTGCCTAAATTCCAACTCAAACCTATCTCCATGTATTGCTCGATCTGTAACCGTGTCTGTAAAAAATGAATATATTTATAGAATTTAGTATTTATTTGATTGTGATATCTAAACTATTAGCCCGTGTTAAAATTTTTTATGTACTTAATGAATGGTTATGGTTTTTAAATGCTGATACCCTTTCCTCGTCTTTTCTCTTTTCACACATATTTGTAGAAGCACATCTCATGCTCCCTTTAAATATAAGAATGTTAAGTAAATATGGAATCACTTTTCAATTCATAATAAGATTTCTACCTTGACTAGTATACCATAATAGAAAATTCTCCTTGATACTTGTACCAGTATATAATCTTGTTGTTTATTTGACTAGTTGAGTGCGTAATCATTTATCTTCACTCTTTGATTTTTTGTGTTGTTTTATGTCAGTATGCTTGTGCTGGTAAATTCATATTTATCTTTGTATATCCTGTTGTGAATAAGACATTTTGCTCTACATGGAGAGTACTGATTAAATTGTATATATGAATGTGTTGTCCAATGTCATTTTTTCTGTTTATATATAATGGAGGACTATCTGCTGCTTTTTGGGCTGGGTAACAAGGCTCTTCTCTATCTCAGGCAAGTTTTGCATGGTTCTGCTGGTGGTGTTGTGGGGCCACTGCAGCAAGTGCAGGGTAGGAATCACCAACTTCCTCCAACACAAGTAAGTCTCTTTTTGGGCCATCCTATTTCTTTTATCCTGTTGTTGTTCTGACGCAACATATGAAACACAGGATATCAAAACTGAGATGAATGCTGTATTGACTCCCAGAGTCTCAGGTGCTGATGGCTCATTAATTGGAATGCCAGGTCATGACCATATGCAGGACACACCAGTGTTTTTTGTTTTGTTCTTTTTTTTATTTGTAATTTTAAAGTTAACCCGATATTGACATGCTTAGCTTTTTACATATTTCTAATGCACTTTAAAAATTATTTCTGTTGTTCAAAGTTCACAAATATGTTTTTAGCATCTTCTTCCTTCCTTTTTTATTGTCAGGTATTTCTCTGATATAGTCAGACTGTTCTCTTTATCTTTTCATGTTTTGGACTAAATTTTATTAAAGAAGCAACTCCCATATTTGTGGTTTTGCTAGGAGTTTTATAAGTAATTGACTATGACATCTTTTGCCCTTGTAGCAGGAACAAATCAGGGAGGAAACAATTTGACTTTAAAAGGATGGCCTCTAACAGTAAGTTCTAAATTGGGTTTTGTGCTTGGCATATTTATTAGTTCCTTTGTCTTTTGGGAATTGTTACTATAAATATGTGTCTGGATGCCTCATTGCAGAGCAAATTTAGTCAAGGTTAATTTCTGTAGTTTGTAGTGACATCTCGGTTTCTGGAAGTGAGAGACCTTTTCATTATTTGGAGGTGGCTTTTTGGGATATTTCATCTTGTCCTTTTAGGGGAATGGGCTTTGCATTACCCTTCACACTTTCTGAGATGGAACACCAGGATAATGCTGTTTGCAATTGTAAAGACTTGAATATACTCTATGAGCACCTTATTGGACAAAAGAGTCCTGTGGTACACTTTGACCCTCATTTGTCTATGAGGTCTTTTCCTCCGCATGGGTTTTCTGACAATTAACTTTTTTTTGTTCATGATGCATACTGCCTGGCCTCTCTTCAAGTTTCAGGACCTCCTGGACCATTATCCATCTGTATAACTCCTTTTATTGAGTATGCTTGTTTGCCTGTTAATCAGTGTTTGAAGATGATTTTCCAATTTTGTTCTTTTTCTGAAGAATGTTAGGCCTTAAATAGAAAAATCTTACAGCAATACATCAGTTCTTCAAGAAGGCCATCATATTTTCTGGTAGTTTTTCTGTGCCATATCAATGATGTAATTTTTGCTTGGTCTTATATTAGTATTTGTAACTTAACTTACTGAACTTGCTGGCATGGTACCAATATAATGGATGGCAAACAAGTTGTTGAATTAATAATAAAAAAGAATGGTACTTGTATTGGTATTCAGCCATATTCTTTGATATTGAAACTTGATTAGATTAGTGAATATTGGTTCCTAATATTTAGTGCCATAAAGATTTGAAATTTTGCCTAGGATTACATGAATTTAAAAAAATTGGTTTTCCCCTTTTGCTTATTTCATGAACATTGCTTATGGTCAAGCAGTTGAGAATTGCAGATGAGCCTGTGATTGAACCAGTGTACATGAATATTATTGCAGAGCCCATTTGGTACCATGTTAGTCTCATTATCTACAAGTGCTTTCAGAGTAAAGTTACTTGAAGAATATATTTTTTGTTTGATCACCCATGGAAAACCCTGAAATTCCAAAATCTTTTGGTATTTGGAGAAAAAAAGAATAAAGTTGGGCCAGTTCATGAAATTCCTGCCAATGCAGGATACAAGAAGGGTCAATGTGCATGGTCTTACCCCTACAAGCAAAAATGTGGTTTCAATAACTCAAATTCTTGGCCCCGTTTGCAACTCACAAATGTGCAAGTTCATTGTTGCTCCCAGATAAATAGGAAGTGAAATATAAGAACTGTTGAACTATATGGGGACAACTAAAGTTAAGAATCAACTGTTAAAAACAAAAACACCAAGCACATGAATTTGGAAGTCCCAAGTTGTTTCATTTCAGACTAGGTGAAACTTGAACAAAAAATGGCATATAGGAATCCAATTCCCAGCTCAAGTTCGCATCAGGAGAACCAAAAAGGAGGAAACTGACTTGTGCAGTTCAAACCTCTGACCCAGAAAGTCCTTGAAAGAACACTTTTTTCCTGAATCACCCTTTGAAGTTTTTTTATCTTTTGATTCCTTGGATTGCAATATTCCTTATTTTTAGTCGTTTATTTGTAGTTCTAATTCTTTAACTTGATAATGTAACTTATTTTGTTAAAACTGCAACTTTGTTTTGTGTTCTATATCTTTCATTCCTACTTGTTAACTTAGCATATATTTTGTTGATAAAGCTGCAACTTTGTTTTGTGTTCTAAATCTTTCATTCATACTTATTAACTTTTCTGTTTGTCAAGATGGTTTCTTGTCATGTCCTAATATATAGATTTGACTGCTTTTGATTGTTCAGGGTCTTGATCAATTACGCTCTGGAATCCTGCAACAACAGAAGTCATTTATGCAGTCCCCTCAGCCTCTGCATCAACTTCAGTTCCTGAGTCCTCAGCAACAGCAACAGTTACTGCTTCAGGCACAGCAAAACTTGACCTCTCCTGCAGCTGGTGATGTTGACAGTAGAAGACTTAGGATGTTGCTGAACAATAGAAATTTAGTTCTTGGAAAAGATGGGCAAGCAAACTCTGTTGGTGATGTCATTCCAAATGTTGGATCCCCACTGCAAAGTGCTTGTCCAGTTTTACCACGTGCAGATACAGATATGCTAATGAAGGTATGCATGTTGAAACCAAATATTTTTCTTGAAACCCTAAAGATGGAGGCAGATGTGGGGGAAATGGAAGAGGACAGGTTGAACCAATACTAGGTGCATGTAGATAAGTAGGAAAGGTTTATGATATGAGATAAAGAGATTAAAAAATGTCTGGTGCTTTCATAAATTTTTCAAAGATTTCATTTATTATGTTGCATGCCCCCCTGTATATAGTGGTTGTTGGTGTCACAC
>LVTN01000143.1:144836-245882 GCA_001649415.1 Musa itinerans
GTTATACTTGAGATCCCACAAGCAGATATTTTAGCAAACATTTGATAAACAATGCACATTATAAACATAGACTTCGGAAGCTTTGAACGATCACGCTATAAAGGGTCCAAGGTGGTTCGTTGTGGCCAAGGGCCTCTTGACTCCAATTTCTCCTTCGCAATTTGAGTCGCCTTAGTCCATTCGTCAATTGCCTCGTCGAGATAAGGTTTATGCGCCTTGAAGCTCCCTTCGACTTTGTCACAATACAAGATGACTTCAGTCCATCAGAATGAGGAACCCAATAAACAACATGATTTTGCTCTTTGCCTTTATTAGAGTTCATATCCTTGATCTTTGTCTAAGGAAAGCTCTGTTCCGCTCTCTACGTCGACTTCCTTCATGCGACTTAGGCACTTCACTAAGTTCCACCTAAGTTGCTCCGTTCTTCGATTTGCATTGAGTTGATGGTGGCCCTCACGCCCACCATTCCATGGGTCAAGCCTTCACTGAGCCCGATCTCCACATTAGCTCTAAGTGTGTGTTTGGTGTTGTCTTGGGTCGCTCTCCACTTGATATTGTAATGTGACTCCTCGTTACTCGCTCAATCCGTTGAGCTCTTTAGAGCTTCCATCTTGAGGTATCTCCTTTAACATGTGTGGTTCGTTGCATATGATTCTCCCTTTGGAGAACCAAGACTTCTCACTCCCAGATACCTATCCCGTTGGAGTAACTTTTTTTTTCGCATTCTTCCCTCTGGAAGTATCAGAAACTACCATCTCTTTGGGCTACTTCGCCTTGTTGAACAAATTGTGCATTGTTCCACCATCGCGAACACACTTTGCTAGATTGCGACTCTTGGCCAATACAACTCTCGCTGCACCCCTCAAAACCTAGCAACATGCTAAACCAGCTACACACTTCAACCTTCTACAGATACATCCTTCCTATGTCAAAGATAAAGTTTCCATTCTTCATGATGCTGAGTTTCGATCGCCTTTGGGTAGCCACAATTTGTCCGTTGACCATACACAAGCCCTTGCATAAGGATCAAATTCTTCGAGTTAGCAATTTCCCTCGCCTCTACGGGTCTTTCACAACTCTTCCTGTCACTAAGCAACTCATCCTTACACAATTAGGTCCGTTGCTAAGCACCCCCACTTGCATAGAGCATCGTCAAGTTTGGTTATCAATGTCGAGCCGTAGCTCAAACTCAGGCATCCCAACCTTTGTGCACTATGCATTCTTCCCAGCTCGCTTGTTCTTGTGGTGCCTCTCGTGTTAAGGGTTGGTCATACCTTTGAGTGCAAATTTAGGATGCTTGCTTCTCTGAGTGACTCCTTTCCTCATGTCTCTATGCCCGTTTCCCCTTAAAGGATTGCGTGTGCTAGCTGCCCTCAATGCAGCCCCGCTAGGTCCCTCACATTTGCATGCCAAGAGTTTCGAAGTGTGCTTGTCTTACTCAGATATCATCTGTCATAGACTTAGCTAAATTTGCTTATATACAATCTACAAAAGGCTAGCCTCCTCGTAACCTCTTGGGGAACCCTAAGGATGTGTAAAAGTAAAATATGTTACAAGAAGCGTTATACTTGGGATCTCACAAGTAGACATTTCAACCAACAGTTGATAAGCAATGCAAATTACAAACATAAATTTCGCAAGCTTTGAACGATGGTCCAAGGTGGTCCGTCACGACCATAAGTGCTCACATGACACTGCTACGGGACAAGATAGCGAACCTGCCCTAGACAATACCTTAAAGGCCTATCCAATCACGTGCCACCCGAGTAGCTCCAAGGTGTTGTACTGGTTGACACTTCGCAACACTCTACGGAACAAAATTACCCAAAATGGTTGCCTAAATGGCCTGTTTTGGGCAGTCTTGCCTCTGCTCGATGATTGCATACAACCTGCGTATACAGGACTGAAATAACTACAAAAGTCGACCAAAATGAGGTTGTCAAGCCTGCTATAAGCCTTATACATGCTTTGCAATAAAATCGAAAGACATGGATACATCGAACACCCTGTGTACAAACTTGTCCATGGCATAGTAAATGGTGACGGGAGGAAATTTAACAAAGGTAAATAGAGTGTTTTCGGCTTGCAATTTAAAAGTTCTCAATTTGGATAATAATTCTGAAAAAAATGTGTCGGTGCACCTGGAAACCTTGGTTTAGCTGTTTGATTGCACATCTTTACTTGGAGCAGTGGCTGTTTCATTTTTCTTGGACATATCCTGAACCTATTGAAAAGGCTTGGCAGATGAGTATTCTAGCTGCTTCTGCATGTTGTCCTACCCAGTTTTGAAGCATGACTTTGATATCCTTTTGCTTTTGGTGTTTTAGGATTTTTTTTCATTTAAAAATGTCGGTTTTTGATATCGGACGAGCTTTCATAAATTACAGAGTCCATAAGCCTGCACTAACAAGAAGCATCTAAGTATTTAATCATATGCAAGTGATTATAACTCTGCTGCACATATACATCTAATACGTTATGATGGTGCTGCTATAGCTATGGGCTACTTTTTTAGTGAAAAGTTTAGTAAGTTGCACCTTTCAGCCATTGAAGCAATTCATAGAATGAATTTACACCATGATATATACTTTGGATTATGGGTACCTGTAGTCCATCCGCGAACATGTTTCTTTTCTCGTTTAATGCACATTATATTTTCGCTTTATCTTTATTAATAGATATCAAGATGAAACTTCTACTGGGTGGATGAATTTTCAGACATCAAAGAATCCAAGTGGACGTAAGCGCAAGCAACCTGTTTCATCGTCTGGACCAGCAAATAGTTCTGGAACTGCAAACACTGCTGGTCCCTCTCCAAGTTCAGCACCTTCAACACCATCGACACATACTCCAGGAGATGTAATGTCAATGCCATCCCTGCAACACAATTCAAGCTCTACAAAGCCTTTGATTGTTTTTGGTCCTGATGGCACTGGAAATTTAACATCACCAGCAAACCAGCTGGTAAATTAACAAATACACTTGGATTTTGTACAGTTATTCATAGCATAAATTTGAGAAATTGTAATGGAAGCTCTCATTTTCATCATATTTTAGTAGTCCATCTTGTGCGGTGGGATGATAAAAGCTGCATTGCAGGCTGATATTGATCGATTTGTTGAAGATGGTTCACTGGATGATAACATTGAATCATTTTTGTCTCATGATGACACAGACGCAAGAGATACTGTAGGTCGTGGCATGGATGTGAGCAAAGGTGTGTTCATATGTTATTCTGTAATGCCAAAAAAGGTTCAATTACAAATGAAATTTGTTTGGTTTTCAACTTGATGAAAACTTAGTTCATTTAAAAATAAAATTTGTTTGGTTTTCAACTTGATGAAACTTTTCTTGCATCATTTGTTTTTGATTGATAGGGTTCACATTTTCGGAAATAAGATCCACGCGAGCAAGTACAAGTAAAGTAGTTTGTTGCCACTTCTCGTCGGATGGAAAATTACTGGCTTCTGGGGGCCATGACAAGAAGGTAAGATGAAATGTGAAATATGATGATGTTAGATTCTGTAAATCCCATAACTGATGCTCTTTCTATCTCTTCCTATGAATTTTATGATTTCAATCCTTTGTTTATTTTTGGCAAAGCAGGCAGTGTTATGGTATACTGACACTTTGAAACCCAAATCAACATTGGAAGAACACACTTTGCTGATAACTGATGTTCGATTCAGTCCAAGCATTGCACGGCTTGCAACATCGTCTTTTGACAAAACTGTAAGGGTTTGGGATGCTGACAATGTGAGTGGGAGTGACTCTTCCTTCCATTTTTTCGCTTTGATATCGTCTTTTATGGACCATTGTTTGTTTTCGCTTTGTTCAATCCTTGTCTATGATACCCGGCAATATTAAAATTGCACTTGTTACCAGATATTCTATTTAATAGATTAGTGACCTCGGGCCAATTTATTTGGAACTTTATATCATGTAACACTCAGAAGTGAGCAATGAATTTGTGGTATACAGTTTGTACTCACAAGGGTCAATTTTGATATAGGAACATGCAATGTCATTCATGTTTCCTTCTTTTTGGGTGTGTTTAATCAATTTGCTTATGATGAGATTTTGAAAAACATGCTTAACAGGGCCTGTTGGCCATTTACTAAAAAATAGTGTGGATGATAGGTTGCCCATATCTTCAATGTTTGTCATGGATACCGATCAAATATGGCCACATTATCTTCAATAAAATATTTATTTCAGTAAAAAAATGCAATTTGCATATGTTGTTTTAATTTATGCATCATATTCTTCTGATTGTTAGCTTTGTTAAGTACATTTACTGACTGAAAAATGTTGTTGTATCAAATTTCTTTGTTACATCTTGGCAAGGGTTTCTATTGGTAATCAATTTTGATAGTCATGATCATAGAAAATTTTCTGAAGTTGCATGGTTATAATTAATTCTGCTGCTACTGCCTAATCATATTTTGCCGGGAAAAATATTGTTATTTGTAATTGTATCATTCCATCTTTGCGAGGATCTCTACTAGTAAGAAATCTTGATCGTCATCATCATAGGAGTTCTTTTGAAATTGCATGTTCATAATCATTTTTTCTGTTACTTCAGTGCCTTTTGAACCCTGTGAATTACTAAACTTATTTGATCTAATTATGCAGCCAGGATATTCGCTTCGCACTTTTACAGGGCATTCTGCATCTGTTATGTCTTTGGATTTTCACCCAAATAAAGATGATCTCATATGCTCCTGTGATGGGGATGGTGAGATACGCTACTGGAGCATTAAAAATGGTAGCTGTGTCAGAGTTTTTAAGGTATGATTTGCATAATCTTATCAACAAACTTTATTTCATAGTTCCGATGTTGCTGGACTTTTACTCTTAAATAAGGTATACAGTTTCGAATGATACTGCCCAGTACGACAGTAAACCGGTACGCGGACTGCTCGCTACCGAGCGCTATTATATAATGGAAAACTACAAATGCACCAACTTACTAGGTGTGCCAATTGAATCAGCACAATAGAAGACAAAAAAATGGCAAATCCATCCAACTTTGATAGGATGATTTGTAATTGTATATAACCTAAAAAAGGACCGCCCGTTACCGGACGGTATATATATATATATATATATAGGCGATGTTGCCATGCCTGGGGAGAAGAGAGGCGATGTCGTTGAAATTTTTTTTTTTTTACTGCTTGGTATACCGCTTGGTATACAGGACTGTACTGTATCGAGAGAATGTTGAAACTTCGGTACGGTATGATATTTCAATACTGCTTGGTATACAGTACTGTACTGTATCGAGAGAATGTCGAAACTTCGGTACGGTATGATATTTCAATCCTTGCTCTTAAGACCTCTATACTTAACTTTTATGTTTGATTGATCATTTGTATTAATTACTCAACATACTTGACTTTTATATTTACTTATTTCAATTTTTTGTAACGTTACAGGGTGGGACAACTCAGATGAGATTTCAGCCTCGTACTGGAAGATGCCTCGCAGCTGCTGCTGAGAATGTTGTGTCAATATTAGATGTTGAGACCCAGGCATGCCTTCATCAATTGCAGGTTACACATCAGTTCTTACTTTTCTGTATTGTGCCTTGTGCTAGCAAAATCTGTTGAGGATCACCTCAAGACTACTTTACAGTAGCAGATAGTTCATTTTCATATTTCTGTTTAAATCCTTGCTTATATTTGCCATGATGTTGCCATTTTTTCTAAGTATTGCAATGAATCTTCATTCTAATAAATATTTAGTCATTTTCTATAATAGTTGCAATGCAGCTTCATTCTGTTTAAATTCCTTTTCTTGTTCCTTGTGACTATGACTCGATGATTTAAACATCTATGCTCTGGTTTTTCTGTTGCATGGTGCTTTTCATCAAACAAGTATCATTGTTAATTATGGAAGAGAGCTTTGTTCAAATTTCCAGTCCACTAAAGACAAAACTTTAGACACAAAACTTATTACTTTTTGGGAGCCTGATTTCTTTGGAGTAATTCTTTATCAAACTTAGATGGATATGGAAAGATAAAAACAAAGTTTCACTTGAGAAAGCATATGGTTTACTAAAGATTGGATATTGTAGTTTTAACTAGAGTACCAAGATTGACATGCTGTGCAATTTGTTTTTACATTCACCAAATTCAAATTCTTCGAGAAACTTTTTTGCACATGATACCTATGTTTAGAATTTAAATCAGTCTCGACATAGCATGCTGGACATATACCCTCGATTCCCCCCACTTGAAGTTTCTTCTAACATGTGACTAAGTTGGTTAAACCTACAACATAAATACATAAAGACTATATTCATCTCCTTTTCATCGAACGGACAAGGTTCTGAATATTTCTGTATTTTATCTATTGGAAATTTATCTTATGATATCGTTGTGTTTTATCTGTTTTCAACCTTTATCATCTATCCAGAAAACTGTGCAATTTGCTTGTGTTTTGCTCATCTCATGTGTGCAACTTTTTTCATCTTTCTGTATGCTATGTTTGAGGGGTTTCATATAATGAATCAGGTACCTGATTTACTGTTGGTTCACTTTGGAACTAATTAAATTGCAGGGGCATGCAAAACATGTTGATTCTGTATGTTGGGATCCTTCTGGTGAGCTTGTTGTTTCAGTTAGTGAAGACTCGGTCAGGGTATGGTCTCTTGGTTCAGGAAGTGAAGCAGACTGTGTACATGAATTGAGCTGTAATGGAAACAAGTTCCACTCATGTGCTTTTCATCCCACATATCCATCTTTGCTGGTCATTGGTTGTTACCAGGCAAGTAATCGTCCATTACTATCAATGATGTTTTCTCTGCTTCTTTAGTTCATATTTGTTGAAAGGCTTAATTTTATCTTGTAGATGCTATCCTGAAGCCACTGTGTTGTTCATGTGTTCTTACTGATTTGTTATGCGTTGAAGCTTTTGTATCTAAAATTCGTTGTTACTCCAAACTCAATACTATCACTTTAAATACAAAAATGTAATATTGGCCTTAACTTTGGAAAATTTCATAGTAGGCTACAATGTAGAAGATTCAACCTTCACTGATGCATGTCAAGAACAATAGTAATGTAGCAATCTGATGAGATTTAACTCTCTTGTTAGAGCCTTCTCCAGTTCCAGGAGAAAGATATGGACCAGTCAGACTTGTTAGCAATCTGATGAGCTGTCCCATAGCATTTGAAAGATATGGACTAGTGAGACATGTTTGATCTCTTGAAGTATTGTGAAGTTGATCAATAATCATCCCATATATGAGAGGAATGATGTTAGAATTTGTGCGTAAGATGGAGATATATATGAATTAAAAATTAGTTTCACGTTACTAAGGATTGGAAGAGTCACGCAAGATATATTTAACTTGGTCCACAATCTGATGAGCTTATTCTCTTAGATTGTATTAGCCAATTTGGTAGTGTAGGAAAGGACTCCACCTCAGGAAGACACCTAAGCAAGGGAGAGCTATGTAGAGTTTCCCAACCGATTGTTTGTCTGGTTGATGTACATTAGAAAATGTGGAAAGAGATGAAGCTTCAGTTGTGGTCAAAATATAGTTTCTGTCCCAACTTGAAATTTCTTTTTATTGCTATTTACTATAAATAGGAAAGGACTCCACCTCAGGAAGACACCTAAGCAAGGGAGAGCTATGTAGAGTTTCCCAACCGATTGTTTGTCTGGTTGATGTACATTAGAAAATGTGGAAAGAGATGAAGCTTCAGTTGTGGTCAAAATATAGTTTCTGTCCCAACTGGAAATTTCTTTTTATTACTATTTACTATAAATTTTTTTGCAATGACTTTTTCTGGCAACGAGATGGACAACTATCTGCCTGCTCCTGTGTCACTAATACAAGATTCTGTATCATCTGCAACAATTTTTCTCAAATAAGCTAGCTTTATGTCGGAAAAAAATGAATGATATTCTTGCTATATCGACTGGGTTTTCGATCATAAATCTGGATGGTCAACCGGTATCCTATAATATTCAAATGTGTTACCGCGAGATCTCTTGGTTGCTTACAGGATTTCATGTTCTTTCATATGCAGTCTCTCGAGCTATGGGATATGAATGAAAGCAAAACAATGACTCTTCCGGCACATGAAGGGCTTATCGCAGCCTTGGCTGTTTCGAATGTGAATGGATTGGTTGCTTCCGCAAGTCATGACAAGTTCGTCAAACTATGGAAATGAACTTAAAAGGTTGGTGGTTCCAACAGCTATGAAGCATGGTATGTTTTATGTTGCCAGGGCAAATATGGTTGCTAGCCTTCTTATATGTGACATCAAGGGGAATGTTTTTTGTTGGTGTAGGTGGTGGTCTTTGTTTAGATATTGTCCTTGTTTTTGTCCCGCTCTTGTGCTTCTCCTCTGCTAGAGGTATCGGTTAGAATAGGGAGGAGGCTTCATAGTTTTGTATCTTGTACCCATCAATGGTGTGGTTTTGAATGCCTTCTGTCCGTTCTTTGCGGGTCGCCAATTGATCCTCTTAAACTTTACCTTTTTCTTTTATATTAGAAATTAGTTTAGTTTTAAGTGAAATTATTAAGAATACCTATCAATCCAACACTTGTATTACCTGTCTATTTTCTGTATTCAAGTTTTGTTTCGAGTGCAACCATAATATACTGCATGGTAAAGAATCTTTTCCCGAGACCAAACAATTCGGTGTTACCTGACCTTTTTTTGACATTGGATTCTCGTTATCATCCATCTCCCATGCTCTCGAGAAATGGTACGTATGTTCTTAAACTTTTCTTCCACGAACCAAAACAATAACGAGTTCGAAGAAATGAAGCTCGACTTGTACACTTTGGAGCCGTATAGTGCATCCATCCATTTATTACATGTGGCTTCAATGGCAAAAATAGAATCAAAACCAGCATTTGACAAGGTAGTTTAGCTTCGCACGCCAAGAACAACCCACAAACCACTCTCAAGCAGAGACACACACACAACACACCCAACTCGAGAACATGCACTCACGTCACATCCGTGGCAGCCATCGTCTCCTGCGTCGGAAACGAAGAAGAAGCTACAGCGGTTTGAAGAGCTTGTCGAAGAGCTTGGTTCGTTTGTCCTCCCAAACCAGCTGCCGCCACCACCGCACCTCGCATCTGATCTCTTTCAGCTCCGGGGCGACCAAGCTCAGCTTGTTGAGCTTGGGGCAATCTGCCACCTCCATCGTCTCCAGCCTCCGGAACGCAAATACTGTATCCCCATGGCTCAGGCTCTTCAACCTCGGCAAATTCTCGAGCTTGATTCGTTTGAGATTAGGGAAGATAGTGATGGTCTGCAAGCCATCCATTGCCTCCTCGTCCTCCAGTTCTGTCAGTGCAGGATCTATTCCGTTGCACCATTCAATCTCCAACTCCTCAAGGTTCTGAAGGCAGCTGCCCGCCCAGACGAGCTTGGCTTTCGGTAGATTCGAGAGACGAAGGCGTTTTAGATTCGAAAGCGCAGCAGCACTCTCACTAAACACCACCTCGGTTAGCTCATGTAAATTGTGCAGTCGGAGCTCTATCAAATTGAGCATGGCTTCCCCGAGAGAAAGCGCGGATGGAATTCCGAAACTGGTCAATCCTTTGCAGTCTTCTATCTGGAGCCAGTGCGTGCGCATTGGTAGCCGTTGCGAAAGACAGAGTCCTTGAAGAGCAGCCTCCGTGGCGATGGTGATGCCAAGAACCCTTAGATCATCCAAGCCTTCCAGCTCTTCCAACGACGACCTATGGACTAGTGAGACATGTTTGATCTCTTGAAGTATTGTGAAGTTGATCAATAATCATCCCATATATGAGAGGAATGATGTTAGAATTTGTGCGTAAGATGGAGATATATATGAATTAAAAATTAGTTTCACGTTACTAAGGATTGGAAGAGTCACGCAAGATATATTTAACTTGGTCCACAATCTGATGAGCTTATTCTCTTAGATTGTATTAGCCAATTTGGTAGTGTAGGAAAGGACTCCACCTCAGGAAGACACCTAAGCAAGGGAGAGCTATGTAGAGTTTCCCAACCGATTGTTTGTCTGGTTGATGTACATTAGAAAATGTGGAAAGAGATGAAGCTTCAGTTGTGGTCAAAATATAGTTTCTGTCCCAACTGGAAATTTCTTTTTATTACTATTTACTATAATTTTTTTTGCAATGACTTTTTCTGGCAACGAGATGGACAACTATCTGCCTGCTCCTGTGTCACTAATACAAGATTCTGTATCATCTGCAACAATTTTTCTCAAATAAGCTAGCTTTATGTCGGAAAAAAATGAATGATATTCTTGCTATATCGACTGGGTTTTCGATCATAAATCTGGATGGTCAACCGGTATCCTATAATATTCAAATGTGTTACCGCGAGATCTCTTGGTTGCTTACAGGATTTCATGTTCTTTCATATGCAGTCTCTCGAGCTATGGGATATGAATGAAAGCAAAACAATGACTCTTCCGGCACATGAAGGGCTTATCGCAGCCTTGGCTGTTTCGAATGTGAATGGATTGGTTGCTTCCGCAAGTCATGACAAGTTCGTCAAACTATGGAAATGAACTTAAAAGGTTGGTGGTTCCAACAGCTATGAAGCATGGTATGTTTTATGTTGCCAGGGCAAATATGGTTGCTAGCCTTCTTATATGTGACATCAAGGGGAATGTTTTTTGTTGGTGTAGGTGGTGGTCTTTGTTTAGATATTGTCCTTGTTTTTGTCCCGCTCTTGTGCTTCTCCTCTGCTAGAGGTATCGGTTAGAATAGGGAGGAGGCTTCATAGTTTTGTATCTTGTACCCATCAATGGTGTGGTTTTGAATGCCTTCTGTCCGTTCTTTGCGGGTCGCCAATTGATCCTCTTAAACTTTACCTTTTTCTTTTATATTAGAAATTAGTTTAGTTTTAAGTGAAATTATTAAGAATACCTATCAATCCAACACTTGTATTACCTGTCTATTTTCTGTATTCAAGTTTTGTTTCGAGTGCAACCATAATATACTGCATGGTAAAGAATCTTTTCCCGAGACCAAACAATTCGGTGTTACCTGACCTTTTTTTGACATTGGATTCTCGTTATCATCCATCTCCCATGCTCTCGAGAAATGGTACGTATGTTCTTAAACTTTTCTTCCACGAACCAAAACAATAACGAGTTCGAAGAAATGAAGCTCGACTTGTACACTTTGGAGCCGTATAGTGCATCCATCCATTTATTACATGTGGCTTCAATGGCAAAAATAGAATCAAAACCAGCATTTGACAAGGTAGTTTAGCTTCGCACGCCAAGAACAACCCACAAACCACTCTCAAGCAGAGACACACACACAACACACCCAACTCGAGAACATGCACTCACGTCACATCCGTGGCAGCCATCGTCTCCTGCGTCGGAAACGAAGAAGAAGCTACAGCGGTTTGAAGAGCTTGTCGAAGAGCTTGGTTCGTTTGTCCTCCCAAACCAGCTGCCGCCACCACCGCACCTCGCATCTGATCTCTTTCAGCTCCGGGGCGACCAAGCTCAGCTTGTTGAGCTTGGGGCAATCTGCCACCTCCATCGTCTCCAGCCTCCGGAACGCAAATACTGTATCCCCATGGCTCAGGCTCTTCAACCTCGGCAAATTCTCGAGCTTGATTCGTTTGAGATTAGGGTGGATAGTGATGGTCTGCAAGCCATCCATTGCCCCCTTGTCCTTCAGTTCTATCAGTGCAGGACCTATTCCGTTACACTCTTCAATCTCCAACACCTCGAGGTTCTCAAGGCAGCTGCCCGCCCAGATGAGCTTGGCTTTCGGTAGATCCGAGAGACGAAGGCGTTTTAGATTCGAAAGCGCAGCAGCACTCTCACTAAACACCACCTCGGTTAGCTCATGTAAATTGTGCAGTCGGAGCTCTATCAAATTGAGCATGGCTTCCCCGATTGAAAACGCGCATGGAATTTCGAAACTGGTCAATCCGTCGCAGTACTCTATCTGGAGCCAGTGCGTGCGCATTGCTAGCATTCGTTTGCCACAGAGTCTTTGAAGAGCAGCCTTCGTGGCGATGGTGATGCCAAGAGCCCTTAGATCATCCAAGCCTTTCAGCTCTTCCAACGACGACCCCATCTCTCCGGGCTCTCCCGTCGACCATCCACTATAGCTGTCCATCATATGCAGCCACTGCAGTTTCTTCAGGCTCGACATTATTCCACCCGCAATATCCCTCAAGGAATCCGTCGATAGCAATATCAAATGCTTCAAATTTACCAGGTCTCGAATGCTCGATGGCAGAGACTTGATGCTCGTGCCACACAGATTAAGATATTCCAGATGGTCCAGATGGCCAATGTCTTCCGGAATCCTTTCTATGGCAACATGTTGCAGATTTAGGACCCTGAGGCACGGAATGCGGCCGAAGAAGCCATCTGGTATCGGCTTGAGTCGTCGATTGTTTCCAAGATCCAAATAAACCAACTTAGGACAATCCAGATTGTCCGGTAGAGTTTCTATTACGTTCCCAGACAGTGCTATTCTCTCCGCGACGTTCCAAATGCCAGCGTCTGGCGTTTCTTTCGCCCATTCTTTGACTCGTACATACCATTTGTTCTTCCTTTCCTCGCAGCCATTTGCAACCCACAGTATCATGGCACGAACCATGGGGTGCATCTCGAAGGTCTCGTCATCCAGCCTTTTTACCAAAGACGCTGCAGTCAGCTCCTGCAGCAAATGCGACGCCCTGCTCATGGCATCGCCGATGTTCTCAAAGTCGGCTATGATCCCTTCGCCTATCCATAGTTCCATAAGTAGGTCCTTGCTGATGGGGCGCCCTTCTGCCTGTAGCGCGAAGCAGGAGGCACATTTCTGCAATTTACCGGACAGACGATCGTAGCTGCGTTTGAGAGGACCAAGAACTTCTTTTTCCAAACCTGGAAGCTCGTGGGGTGCATTCTTCATGATGTGGCCTTTCTTCTTCCATTCCTCGGATGTCTTTTGGGATTTCATTTCTCGAGCGGTGGTGACGAGTGCCGCGGCCAATCCACCGCACTTGAACACCATCGCTTTAGCGCGATAGATTATGATCATGTCCACGTCGTTGGGTTCCTTCCCCCACAGAGTGGACTGGAAGAGATCCCAGGCCTGTTCCTCCGCAAGGCCTTCCACTTTGATCGTCTTCTGTGCACCCATCCTACCGCAGACGTCCTCCAGTCGTGATGCGACGATGATCTTGGACGTGGACGGATTGGGAATTGGAATTCCCACGAGCTGGTAATTCAACGGTTCCCACAAGTCGTCCAGCAAGAGTGCGAAGTTCGACTTACTTAGGACGCCGAGAAGCAGGTCTCTTCTCTCGATCTGCGTTTCTGGACACGGCAAGCTCAGTCGTTTGCAGAGCGAGCTCTGGACGTCCATCACTTCACCACGTACCTCGAGGTAGATAACCACGTCATAATCCGTTTGGCGTTTGAGGAAGTCATCGTAGAGACTTCTCAGGAGTGCCGTCTTGCCCGCCAGACCCATCCCGTGGACCCCGATGAAGCTCACGCTGCCGTCGCTTGCATGTCGTCGGAGCTGCTCGAACGCCTCGTCTGGGACGAGCGTTTCATCCGGCAGGGCCACCTTGCGGAATTTGCCGTTCCGTTTCAGCTTCGCCGCGGTCGCGGCTGCTATCTCGACTTTTCTTCTAAGATGTTCGCTGGAGGAGGACGAATTCGCAGAGAGGCTGCTGCAAGCGCCCCTCCTCTTCAACCTGCCGAACTCCTCGTTCAGCGATCCGGTTTCTGTTTCAAGTTGTTGAATGGATTTCATCCACTCGATCACTCTGCGCTTGGGCTCGAGCCCCTCATCTTTTGCCTTTTCCACCTCTCGGCTGACGGCCTCTCTTTTGCACTTCAGCTCTTGCACCTCTCCGGCCAAGAAGCCGAGGTCCTTCTCAAGTGACATGAGTTGTTCGCGTGAAGGAGAGCGGCAATCCCTGACGACGGAGTCGAAGATCTCTGTAAGAGAGCTCATAGCGGAGAAGATAAATAAATAGATGTGATGGATGAGAAGACTCACAGAGGTACAAAGAAGAAGAAGAGTAGCACGCTCGATTTATAGTCTACGCAGAAACGAATCCGTAGTTTTCTCGCCATGAAAGAAAACCAGTGATGCAGAAGCGAATCCGAATCTCACATCGAAAGCAAAGCAAGAGACTTCAGTACGGAGGGAATCGCTTGTCATGGAGAAGCAAACCGGAATTATACGAAGCTCACCGACAAAGCAAAGTAGAAAGCCATCCGGCCGGCAAGAACGGATCTTTCTTGGTTGCTGCCAAAAACCGTACTTCATGCACGCAAAGGTACTAAAGTGCACAGTAAAATAACTGGTATTGGTTGAGAGTACGATTCATTGTTTGATACCAATATACCAATCAACTATACACAGTATGGAATGTCCCAACACACAATATATTAAAAACATATCAATATATCACTCGTATCGCTCTTCTATTAATAGATCGAAGACACACCGACGATCAATATGAAGGAATGGACCAACACACAATATATTAAAAACATATCAATATATCACTCGTATCAATCTTCTATTAGATCGATATATATCATTCGGAGCGATAAGAAAAAGAAAATATACGGACGATAAGTAAAAATAGTGATATTGGTTGAGAGTACGATTGATACCAATATACCAATCAACTATACACAGTATGGAATGTCCCAACACACAATATATTAAAAACATATCAATATATCACTCGTATCGGAGAAAGCGCGGATGGAATTCCGAAACTGGTCAATCCTTTGCAGTCTTCTATCTGGAGCCAGTGCGTGCGCATTGGTAGCCGTTGCGAAAGACAGAGTCCTTGAAGAGCAGCCTCCGTGGCGATGGTGATGCCAAGAACCCTTAGATCATCCAAGCCTTCCAGCTCTTCCAACGACGACCCCATCTCTCCGGGCTCTCCCGTCGACCATCCACTATAGCTGTCCATCATATGCAGCCACTGCAGTTTCTTCAGGCTCGACATTATTCCACCCGCAATATCCCTCAAGGAATCCGTCGATAGCAATATCAAATGCTTCAAATTTACCAGGTCTCGAATGCTCGATGGCAGAGACTTGATGCTCGTGCCACACAGATTAAGATATTCCAGATGGTCCAGATGGCCAATGTCTTCCGGAATCCTTTCTATGGCAACATGTTGCAGATTTAGGACCCTGAGGCACGGAATGCGGCCGAAGAAGCCATCTGGTATCGGCTTGAGTCGTCGATTGTTTCCAAGATCCAAATAAACCAACTTAGGACAATCCAGATTGTCCGGTAGAGTTTCTATTACGTTCCCAGACAGTGCTATTCTCTCCGCGACGTTCCAAATGCCAGCGTCTGGCGTTTCTTTCGCCCATTCTTTGACTCGTACATACCATTTGTTCTTCCTTTCCTCGCAGCCATTTGCAACCCACAGTATCATGGCACGAACCATGGGGTGCATCTCGAAGGTCTCGTCATCCAGCCTTTTTACCAAAGACGCTGCAGTCAGCTCCTGCAGCAAATGCGACGCCCTGCTCATGGCATCGCCGATGTTCTCAAAGTCGGCTATGATCCCTTCGCCTATCCATAGTTCCATAAGTAGGTCCTTGCTGATGGGGCGCCCTTCTGCCTGTAGCGCGAAGCAGGAGGCACATTTCTGCAATTTACCGGACAGACGATCGTAGCTGCGTTTGAGAGGACCAAGAACTTCTTTTTCCAAACCTGGAAGCTCGTGGGGTGCATTCTTCATGATGTGGCCTTTCTCCTTCCATTCCTCGGATGTCTTTTTGTCTTGCATTTCTCGAGCGGTGGTGACGAGTGCCGCGGCCAATCCACCGCACTTGAACACCATCGCTTTAGCGCGATAGATTATGATCATGTCCACGTCGTTGGGTTCCTTCCCCCACAGAGTGGACTGGAAGAGATCCCAGGCCTGTTCCTCCGCAAGGCCTTCCACTTTGATCGTCTTCTGTGCACCCATCCTACCGCAGACGTCCTCCAGTCGTGATGCGACGATGATCTTGGACGTGGACGGATTGGGAATTGGAATTCCCACGAGCTCGTAATTCAACGGTTCCCACAAGTCGTCCAGCAAGAGTGCGAAGTTCGACTTACTTAGGACGCCGAGAAGCAGGTCTCTTCTCTCGATCTGCGTTTCTGGACACGGCAAGCTCAGTCGTTTGCAGAGCGAGCTCTGGACGTCCATCACTTCACCACGTACCTCGAGGTAGATAACCACGTCATAATCCGTTTGGCGTTTGAGGAAGTCATCGTAGAGACTTCTCAGGAGTGCCGTCTTGCCCGCCAGACCCATCCCGTGGACCCCGATGAAGCTCACGCTGCCGTCGCTTGCATGTCGTCGGAGCTGCTCGAACGCCTCGTCTGGGACGAGCGTTTCATCCGGCAGGGCCACCTTGCGGAATTTGCCGTTCCGTTTCAGCTTCCCCGCGGTCGCGACTGCTATCTCGGCTTTTCTTCTAAGCTGCTCGCTGGAGGAGGACGAATTCGCAGAGAGGCTGCTGCAAGCGCCCCTCCTCTTCAACCTGCCGAACTCCTCGTTCAGCGATCCGGTTTCTTTTTCAAGTTGTTGAATGGATTTCATCCACTCGATCACTCTGCGCTTGGGCTCGAGCCCCTCATCTTTTGCCTTTTCCACCTCTCGGCTGACGGCCTCTCTTTTGCACTTCAGCTCTTGCACCTCTCCGGCCAAGAAGCCGAGGTCCTTCTCAAGTGACATGAGTTGTTCGCGTGAAGGAGAGCGGCAATCCCTGACGACGGAGTCGAAGATCTCTGTAAGAGAGCTCATAGCGGAGAAGATAAATAAATAGATGTGATGGATGAGAAGACTCACAGAGGTACAAAGAAGAAGAAGAGTAGCACGCTCGATTTATAGTCTACGCAGAAACGAATCCGTAGTTTTCTCGCCATGAAAGAAAACCAGTGATGCAGAAGCGAATCCGAATCTCACATCGAAAGCAAAGCAAGAGACTTCAGTACGGAGGGAATCGCTTGTCATGGAGAAGCAAACCGGAATTATACGAAGCTCACCGACAAAGCAAAGTAGAAAGCCATCCGGCCGGCAAGAACGGATCTTTCTAGGTTGCTGCCAAAAACCGTACTTCATGCACGCAAAGGTACTAAAGTGCACAGTAAAAATACTGGTATTGGCTGAGTACGATTCTTTGTTTGATGTCAACTATACACAATATACACAATATGAAGGAATGGACCAACACACAATATATTAAAAACATATCAATATATCACTCGTATCGCTCTTCTATTAATAGATCGAAGACACACCGACGATAAGAATAAAAAAGATATGGATACTCCTCATCATCTTAATGTGTATAATATTCCTGACAAATAAAAGGACCATAGAAACATGAAAATATTCCATCACTGTTGATATAAGAAAATAGACAATTTCATCAATCGTAGCTAAATAACAGACACTGATAAAAGTATAATTCTTTCACGAAACTGATTGCTTGAACTTTGGGCTTTTGCCTGCTCAACAGGACATTCATTCCCTGTACCATTTGCACAGATGCAAAAGAATAAACAAGAAGCAGAGGATCTACTTCACCATTTCATTCACAAAAACCTGATAAATCTCACTGAAAATGATTCTGTTTTGGATCTAAAGATGACTCGGATCATAGAAATGCAACACAACAAAGATGCAGATATGAAAGAGAGAATGCCATGGTTCATGGTTGCTTCGTTTTGGTGTATCTCCTGCAACTGCCCATATCAAAAGAATCTGGTGCTGTACAGTTCTCTCTTCTTTAAACATGTGCATTATTTGAGGGAGGACCTTATTATCGATGAAATAATATATTTAAAGGCCAAGAAGACTGTTGTGTTCTATCATCTTCTTTGGAAGTTGAGGTACTTAATTGCCAGAGCAAATACCACAGCGAAGAGGACGCAGAAACCGATGACCATGACTGCAACTACACCCAGAAACTCATGCCTGAAACCAAAGTGGTGCTTCAGGAACAGCTTTATGCTCATCGACTGAATGCCATCCGAAAGATTCATGGGCGCATCTACGTCCCCAAACTGGGAAGTAAGTAGGCCATACAAAGTCCATGATATTGGATCAGCCCAGTAATACCATCTCCACCACCCAGGTATTCTCTGCATCAAACAAAACTGAGTTACATCATTCCCCATGAGGACATCAATGATACAAATGTAAAATGAAATCATTTCCCATGAAAAATGTCAAGATAATAATCCCCACAAACAACACTGGGTTTCTCGATCCGAACTGCACAAACCGGGGTTGGTGATGGGACAACTTTCAAGGTGTAGAAGGGTAGGCTAATATTGGGGTGCAAACTGCAGCAGCCCAGAAAATGGTGCTTGGAAATGTCTTGACTAGCTGGTGATTGTAACCGCAGAAAAAGTCATGAGAAGAGGAAGAGGAAGATGATGAATTGCAGGTATTGATGAGAATGTCATATGAAATAAATACTATGATAGAGATTTCAATGGAATATCAACTTAGAAAATGAGAGAATATATTTGCTTGATTATTGTCATATGAAACTCGTTGACAAAGATGAAATAATGACAGACATCATTACGACTGTATGTACTACTACAACTCATTCTCTTTGTTACATATGTGCGATTGAGGACCACAAATTCCAAAGGGCAATAAGATCAGTAGTCAAGGGAAACAAGAATATTAATAAAATTCCCATACCTGAAATATCATGACTAATTTGCAATTGTGGCCTATATTATCTATCTACATGAGACATGACTTTCTCTCCAGCACTTGAGGAGGAAAATTTGCTTCGGCTGTGATTAACTAGATTCCCAAAATCATCTTAATCTTTATGGTAGAATCAAAATGATGTAACTTAACTTCACAACCCGATGAAACACGTGCAACAGATGATCCTTGATGTTTCTAAGGAAGAAAAGTAGAATCTCCAAATGTTTAAGTATCATAATAACCACCCGATAGCTAGGGGAGAGACAGCAAAATAAATGGCTTTTATGTTACTGAATCTAATTCTATCATTTCAGACAGTTACTAAAACAACAGATAAAGGGACTAAAAAATATACATTCGACAAAGCAACTAAGGAACAATTGCAACTTCCATGAAGAATAACAATCAATAGGGATAAACAATTGCAACTTCCTATTGTCACACTTGGAAATTGTACATTAAAGGGTAAACAAGAAATCCGGAATACTAGCTAGAGGGAGGATGCCTTTGCTACATGAGCTCTCATGTCTCTCCCAGAATATAGCATCATGTAAACACCAGCATGTGGGAGATCGTCGACCATTGACACTAATCAAATTAGTTGACTATTGAACTTCATTTTCAAGATAGATAATGATATAAGAAGCTAAATCTTAACCTTTTTTCCGCTTTTGTCAATATAAACATTAATATCAAGCAACACTATTTTATAAGTTGTATTCTGATCGACCTGTATCTATGTGTGTCTGAATTTGGTTCTTGTACCCATATCCCTATTTCATACCGAAGGAGAAATTCATTGTTGATCGATTTTAACTCATAAAACAAGGAGATACTTGGAAATAATGACCGATTCTTAGATAAACAACTCTATTAAAATCTTAGAAACAAAATTTCATATAAAATAGTTAAAATGGTACAAAGTCCTCTAATACAAACTGAACATATAAAGATGCAGTAGTTTTATTACCTGATGCGTGATCATGAACCCACTAAAGAGATTCCATAGTGTATAAAATGGTGCAGCAATTATTGGTGCAACAGTATGATTTGGAGTTATTGCGATCGTCATCATGCCGAAGAAGGTGAAGTACAATAAAGTGAAATACATAAAGAATATATACCACAAATACTTAGCCAGGCTCCACTCAAAAGAGCCCATACAGTAAAATATGGTGCCATAGACAAGTGTCTGTACAAGCACATATGGAAATTCGATAGAAACCTGCCCATAAAAAAGTGCACTGATTAGTTAAATGTCTAAAATGCACAAGTAAAAATAATAAAAAAAGTTTTTTTTTCGATGATAAAAATAAAAAAGCTTAAAAAGTTTTTTTTTTCGATGATAAAAATAAAAAAGCTTGAAGTACATGAGACCTGAGCAAATGCAAATGGTAGAGCCGAGTACATTCCAGCTGCTCTCTCTCTGTAGGAAACAAACCTTTCTATGGAAACCACAGGTTGAACTGCAGTGGCATTGGTAATACCAATGAACAAGACAGCAGCATACATGGATCCCATGGCATTAAAGATATCCTGTTGATTTTGCCTGCAAAAAGTGTGAAGACAAGTAATATTGAAACTAAGAAAATATAAAAGGGGAAAATGTAAACAATTCTGAATATTATATTGGCTTCCACCCATTGAATGAGTCAAATCGGAATATCCATACTTATATTCTTTAGAGTAAGAGGAGTTGTCCCCCATTAATTAAAAGAATAAATATATAACATGCAACGGTTGTCAATTATAGAGAATGCAGGGGAGTTTATATCAAAATGCCTGTAAACAAGTATTACATAGTAAAGCAGTTTCAACAAAGAGTTCGAGTCCTTTAGTAAAGATGGGTGGTCAAATGCATGAGACTTCCACCGACAAGCAGAAAGTTTTTTCCTGTGACTCCCACCATGGTAACTCATGTCACATAACAGAATCCTTAGCATACATTATGTCTCAAATTTAGCTCAAGGTCAAACATAGGGGTCAATATATCCAGCCTTAACTCTATAAATAAAAAGATTATTTTTGTGAACCCTGGCTGTAAATGAGAGAATTTTACTCTTGTACCAAGGCTCATCTCTCTGAAAACATCTTACGTGAAGAATACAAGGTCATAGCATCCAAAAAAATACATCACAGAAGTGCTATACCAATCAGATTTCTGCACAACCATCAGAAATGATTTACTTTCGAATTCTGAATAATCTGGTAACTATAATAAAATATTGTATATCAACCAAACCAGATGTAAGTATCAAAGTCCTGTATATCAAAGTCCTGTAGAAATATAAGAAAAAATAATCATGTGTAACACTCCATAAGTACCTTTTGGAACCAAAACCCCAGCAGATAGTTCCAAACATCAAAGATATGATGACAGTGTAGAAGAAACGGACTGCTGTGTACTGAGGATTCCTCCAATAAGAGAGATTCTGCTTCCAAAGGCAAGCACGATATTGGGCTAGAAATGACTGTGAATACTTGGTTGGAAAGCTCAGTTCTTTTGTTTCACTGTTTGGTTTGCTCAGATTCTCCACCAAATCCTTATTCTGTCTGGAAAACATAGAGCCCACAAAAAGTGAAACAAAACCAACTGTTAGAAAGAGTCCCAATAGTTTTGACAAAAACTAGACTTTTGAAATGAACAAGGCTGTGATCTCCTTTTCCAAGACATACCGAAATAATTTTGATTTTCTATAATAATCTGCAAAATCCATGCCTAGGCGACTTTCCATCATAGGACTAGTCACTTCAAGCATCCATACAGCAGGATTATAACCATCCTTGATCTTAGGAACTCCAGGAATTGCCTGACCATCCAAGATCAAATGCATCTCACGAAAAAACTTATCCAACTCTTGAGAAGAAAATATGAAGAGCAGAGAAAAAATCATAACCAACCTCGAAAAACTCAATTAGCTTGCGAGATTTGGGACCTAAAGGACCAGCATAAATAAGTTCTCCTCCATGCTTCATGAACAGAAGCTGTAAACATTCAAGAAATATAAGAGAAACAGAAAGAAAAGCAAATATTTCACATAATACATACCATTTCTAAACAAGTGAGAGATATCTAATATAAAGCAGATTTTCCTTTTGTTTGCCTGTGGTTTCCGAAAGCATAAATTTTGGGCATATTACTTGCTAAATTTTCACTCGGAAGGATCTTCAATGAAACTTTATTGGCTGAAAGGAAATAATACAAGGCAATTCTCTCAATCATTGCACCTTGGTTTATGGTGTTGACTAAGAGTGTGCAGCATGTATGCAAAGTGAAAGGTCAGTTTATGCACATACAAAAATGATAAAGGCAAATAACCAAATTATGTTGAGATTTCCTTAGAGTGAGTATAACTTTATATATTAAAAAAAAGAATCTTTAAATTAAAAATAGAGAAAGTGAAAACCTCATCGAAGGACTCAAAGATGTCTATGCTTGGCTGATGAATTGTACACACGATTGTTCGCCCAGTGTTAACTATATTTCTAACAGTTCTCATGACAATTGCTGCAGCTCTGGCATCCAATCCTGATGTTGGTTCATCCATGAAGACTATAGAAGGATTTGCAACAAGCTCCACAGCTATCGTCAACCTTTTGCGCTGTTCTGTGGACAACCCGTTGATCCCTGGAAGGCCAACAAGGGCTCCACTTAAGGAAGTAAGTTCCACAAGTTCCATTACCTCTTTCACAAAAACCTGCAAAAACCCTCCCGTGAATTGTTAAATGAGATGTCAATGCAAAAAATAAATAAATACAAATGATTTAAGGTAATACCCTTCGAGTGTCCAGATCAACATGAGAAGGCAAACGAAGCCATGCTGAAAATAGTAGTGATTCTATTACAGTCATACAAGGAGAATGGACATCATTCTGCTCACAATATCCAGAGATTCTTGCAAACGTTGCTTGATTTTTTGGAAAACCAGAGATTGTTATGCTACCTTCAATATATCCTCCAGTTTTCCTACCAGCCAAAACATCCATTAGGGTAGTTTTACCAGCACCACTTACTCCAACAAGTGCTGTCAGTACACTAGGCCTGAATGCTCCAGTCACATTAACCAATAATTGTAGCCGATCCTCTAATATACCCTGTTGCTTCAGTTCCTGCCAGCAGGAATGAATAAGAATCATGAAACATGTGAAGGCACTTAACATGGAAAGGATAAGAGAAAGAAGTGCATAGACCTACCAGTGGTACATCAACATAGTAGTTAATATTGCTGAAACTCATGGAAAGAGGCTGAAAAGGTAAAACCATGCCCTTCTGTAATTCCTTACCATTTGTTCCTGTATGAAGAAAGAATAAGACAATTTTCACACAAGTAAAATGGAGCCACAATACAGGAGAGGACATTTATAAGTGTTGCCACCTACGTAATGAAGTAAAATTACAAGGCCATTCAGTTCAAAAATACTATATCATCTTAGAAATCCAAATTAAGAAGCCAAACTGTAATATGAGTAGATAAACTGTAGATTATCAAAGGAAAACACCAAAATATTTCTGAAGTTCTGTGCCCAGAGTCCTAACCTGTTAGTATGTTTGGGCTCAAATAAGACCTTAATTCGATGACAAGTTTCTCCCCTTTCCTCCTTTTCTCCCTCTCTTGCAGTTCACTTTTTGACACCACAGCTTGTTGCTTTCCTAGCGCTGCTCATATTTAAATGAATATAATATCCAGAAAGTTAGCACTAAGAAAATTGACATATGCTTCTCAGTTCAACAGAACTTACGATTAAGGTAGGTCAAGAACAGAGTAAAAAGGATGTTGAATAGGATTGTGTAGCCAAATAATGCACAGATTCCAATCCAGAACCAATAACTTTCAGTGAACATGCCATATTCTTTTAATGCTGCTTCACCTAAAGTAATGTTATACGTGGCAACTTTCTGCAATAACAGAAATTCATGCATAAGGATCACATCTAATCACTATCAACATGACATTTTTAGAATAAGAAATAAATATACAAAATCTGTGTAACTAATCATTATCAGTAGAATGAAAGTCATCAGCAGGCAAATTAACTCATTTGACATTTCTTCTACATTGCAATGTGCCTTCATGTATGAATTTATGTGGAAACAAAAGGATGTTCATTGGACGGAGTAATGGACATAAGGATGATTATCCTCCTTGCAACTGTACATCTAAAGTTTTCCTTTTACTATCACACAACCATAGCTCATCAGACATTCTGCATTCCAAAAGCTCTTACAATTTCATACATATTTGATCAGTAACTTCATATTCAGTTTTTGACTGGTCATACCGGAAGGTTGCATGTTCTTGATTTTTCACAAAATAAACAGCTTTTATTAGTCAGATCTGTAAAAAGAATAAGTAAATGACTTCTCATATTGAATCTAATATAATTATGAACTGCTTGAGTCACTGTATAGGTTACTTCATTATAATTTTTAATCAACTAAGTTAAATCATATGGTCATCAATAACAATTAAGAGAGAAAAAGGAAAATAGAAAAAAAAATGTGATACTAACTGAAAGCAACAGTGAGTGCCTTGGTTCACATCATATTGAAATAATTCTCCAACAAATTGTAGTCTTATGATGATCAACTAGAAGTTCTTGAACAAAAATGATTAACTAGCATCAGTACTCCCTATGCCATCTTAATTACTCATTATGAACCAGTTAAAAGGCCAGCGTAAAGGATAAGCTAGTTACCAATTAATATTGCTCACGTTTATACAATATATAGCCAGTATCATAAGTGGTACAAAGGCAACCATTGTGTTAGTTTGAGAACATCAACCTCTGAAAATATCAAGTTGAGACATTATAACAAGCTTCCACAAAGTTTGTAGCACAAACAAATTGCTATCATTATACTGAAAAATAGGAATTATTAGATGCACTTTACCTTGTCCCAAGAATGTCCAAGTAGCTCATTAATTGAAATAGCATTCTGTGCATACATCAGGGGAGAGATCCAGTAGCCCCATATCCACCATCTTGGGATGCTATCTGCAACAACAATTGTGTATGTACAGTTTCAATAAAAATAGAGACACACAAACAAGAAAGTATTGCATAGGCAAGGTCTCACCTTTTGAAATTATAAATCCTCCAAGAATCATGACAACCAACATTGCAAAAGATCCAAAAGTATTGGCAACGATCATATTACGACCCAAGGAAGCCATCACACGGAAAAGAGCTAAAGCCATTTGATGAAGAAAGAAAAGCAAAAGGAATTGTGACAGGAATCTGCAGCATAATTATGTCATACAACTACTATATTGTGATTCACCAATATTGAAGTTATTTTATTCAAAATATGATAAAGGATCACCTTGTTATTTGTGGATCATAACCAACTACATAATATGTAACTGCCACCCACATTCCAGTCTCCATAAGTGAAGTTGGAATGCTTAAAATCCAAGAAGGAATTGTATATGTCCAAGCAGGATAAAAGTTCAAGTCCCTGTGCTTGTAGATCACTGGAAGCTTAGTTATCAACAAGGAAACTTCAGTGAACCCATTGAACAGAATCATTATTAAAGCAAAATACAGTGCTCCAACATAGACAATTCCATCATCCACTGAATTACGGTGCATGGTTGTCCGGAAAAAGACTGTCATTGTAATGAGGGCAACAAGAAAAAGCTGCAAAACCAATTAATCATCAAATTAGAGCATCTTTAACATAATAACCCCAGAGCCTCAAACTATAAAGTACCATTTCAATATTTAACATTTAGGAAACACCATTCCTAAGGTTAGCCAATTGACCCATAGAAACCATGTGGAGACATCAAGTTGAGCATCTAATAACTGATTGTCTTCGTATCATACTATCAGCAAATAGATTTAATTAGGGGAAAAGAAGAAGAACGAGTGAAAGCACAAGATTTCAAGAAAGCCTGGATTGTGCGGCTCTTTATTAATGCCCTTTTAAAGGTTCCAGGAACATCACTTGTCTAACATCAACGGATCCTGTTCATAGTGTTTACTGAAAAGGGTGGTTCAACTTCAACCTAGAAAGATGCTTTCACAATCATTGTCCAAGTAAATATAACTAAAGTTGTTATGCTGGTAAAGCAACTACTGGTAATAATTGTAGATTCTCTAACTCACTCATCTACTCTTGAAAGCAGGAAGGCTGGGAAAAATGATACCTGAATGAACTTGAAGACATAGACAAATGAATTCCTCTTCATTAGTAACAGTTGCCATGCAAAGTTGACCTTAAGAAGGTCATACCTTCTCTCACCATATCTAGATGTTGACAAAGCTGCAGGGTGGTTATTATGCCTGTTATATGGGACAGCTAATTCCTCAGATAACCTCTTACCGACATGAAATGAATTAAAGGCATCTGCAAACTTTGATACGGGTATAAATTGGTATGGACAGTCATCTAGATACCAGTACTGCTGCTGGTCTTTTTTAGATGTAACCTGGAATGTTAAGGAGAAAGAAGAAAACCAAAAAGATAATATATTGTTATAATAGTTAGATTTCAAATATTTCAAAACAGAGAAGTTCAATTTCTTACTTCTTGCAAAAAATCAGCAACATTTTTCCGTTCAGGGCACCTAAAGCCCATATAACTAAAGAATTCAACAGCTGCATCGCGAGGTCCTTGATAAACAATTTGGCCCTCAGATATAAGAATGATATCATCGAATAACTCATAAGTTTCAGGGGCTGGTTGCAGCAAAGTGATGATTGTGGTTCCATCAAGTGCATGAGTAGAGTGTTTCAGATACTTAATTATTTGGTAAGTGGTTGAACTGTCTAGCCCAGTTGAAATCTCATCCATGAACAAAACTCTAGCTGGCCCTACAAGTAATTCACCTAAAAAGCAGCAAGAAAATTAGATGTATCATTTAAAAAATAGAAAACAAAATAATTCGTCAAAACAATTAAGAAAGCATGAAATGAGAAATAATAAAAAAGGCGCAAAAGAACATCGGTGACCTACCTGTTGTTAGACGTTTCTTTTGCCCTCCTGATATACCTTTAATCATCTCATCTCCAACAAGTGTGTCAGCACATATATCCAGCCCTAAAATCTTGATTACATGAAATTTAATACTTCAGAAAACACGAAGGCACATATGATAATCAGTTGGAAGGACAAAAAAATTCTCAAGCAGACAAAAGGTTGAAAAGAGAATTGCACAAAGTGCCATAAAAGTTATGCAATTAGCAATTATGTCCAGACTCCAGAAAGCTAGACAACAGGAACTTCCCAAGATCCCAAAGTGAACAGTCCATTATTTAATTAGCATCAACCGATGCTTAATTAACAAACCATACTATTAGGTTGTTCTAAGATTCAAGCTTCAACTTGTCATAGTTAAATTTTCAAAAAGGACTCAACCTAAACTAAACTTATGCCAAGGAATACCTGGACAAGTATTTATATGATACCTCGCGGACTGTATTACTACTGATGAGAGAACTTATAGGTCATCCAGTTTGTACTGATGCTATGAGGGAATCTCTATGGTCTTACTAGACCTGGAAAGTGCTTTATGAGGGAGACGAGACAAATTCTAGCCTGAAATACAGACACTAGTTATGTCACAATATGAGCATATAGCTAATTAGTTTGATTTATGTCTTATACATAGATACAGAAGGATATCTACAACCAGATATAATACTTGCATTTAGTACCACATCTGTTTGTTAATCTATACCTTGCATGTATCCAGTACAGTGATTCATATACCATGCATAGTTTGGTGTAGACTTGCAACAAAAAATTAGTTACAACTCAAGCAATTGCTGGTGATAATTGAACATGCAAAAGCAGAAAATGTAACACATAGTGAACTATGCAAAATACACTCATATATTACCCCAGAACAAATATTTTTTCAAAATAAATGTATTTCATTACAAGTTACAACTCACATTTCACTAGAAAACAAGATAGATAGATGTACAACAAGGTTTATTCAAAACCAAGAATCACAAGTATTAAGCAAAGAGTCAATGATTCCACATCATCAATTTATTTAATAGACAATTAGGATTTGACTGCTTCTAAAAGTCAGAGATACTTTTTTTTTTTTTTGAAAACATGTTTAGAATTGCCAAGGGTGAAAAAGTAGTCATGCTATCTGATATTAAGATGACCAACAAGCAAGGATAGATAGCTTGAAAAGAGAAGAATAACTATATTTCAGACTGACAGCTTCACGAAAAACATTCAAATGATTGTTTAATTGTCATCCTAAAGGGCAAAAAGATGGCATTAAAATCATGTGTCTGTCTACCTTTAGTATATACTCCACTACTAGGTTGGTCTGCTTGCCCTCCAGAGCTAGTGCCTTGAAGGAAAAAAAATATAATAAGCACTTGATACAAGCAACAAGTCTAGAACTACAGCTTCTTCTATGCATGATTACTTACCTTCATAAATAGATCTAGATCCTCATCAGGTTTTATTCCAGCACTCTTTTCTCTCCGCGAAAGTTCCATAAGCATATCTAGTTATCGTTTGATTCTTTAGCTCAAGCTACATGGTTGACATTGTGAAAAAAAGGACTTCAAGTTTATCAACTCACCATATTTAATTCCAACACCTTGACAACGTCCTGCAAATTCTAATGTCTCTCTGACTGTCATCTCTGCAGCATGCCAATCTTGCTGACTAACATAAGCAGATGTTCTTTGAGGAACAAATTCATTCAATCGATGCCCATTGTAAGTAATGTTCCCTGACATCTGAAACAACTTCAGATTTTGGTAACCTGACAAGAAAGACAGGACATGGAAAAAGAAAAGAAATATAGGAGACTTTGATCCCTAGAGTTTGGCTCTTTTAGATTTGATATATCATGTTTTGCTAGACGGGTAAAGCATTTATGACTGCAAGGTCGCAATAAATTCTTCTTACAGTCTTCAGTGTAAATGAAGACTTCTGCACTTACATCTAGGCCATGTGATGAGAATGCGATGTGATTCATCAAATATAATTGCAGTTGCTTACTGAATATCATGAATAAAGATAGCAAACCTGAAGATTGTTCCCTAGTCTTCCAGCAAGTGCCAAAAGCAAAGTTGTCTTTCCGGAGCTTGGTGGACCCAAAAGCAGTGTCATTCTGCAGAAATCCGCAAATTTGAGAATCCAGAGCAGATCATTGGTCATGTCAAAAATTTGATTGGTGCTCAATTACCTAGAAGGTCGGATGATCCCACCAATACTATCTAGTATTGTCAGTTTCCTCCTCCTACCCCGAAAGATCCTCAGATACCTCATGAAAGCCTTGCCAAGAAAATTTAATATGAGTCTTCAGAGAAGATCGACTTTTATACTGAAACCTAGTGTCTGAGCATATGCAATCATGATAACAGGTTTGTTATGAGTTACTTTCTTAACAAGCCTATTGCCAAAAAAAAATGCTCTGTAGTTTCTCAGGTTGCTAATATCAGGTTACTAGTTATCTATTTTAATGCATACATTTGTCTGTCACAAGTACCGATAAAATGTTGATCCACCACAGAATTGTAAAATTAATTTGCAGAACCAAAACATCACACCGAGAGATGAACGGATCTAGAAAGAATGGAAAGTAAAACCTACCTCTGTCATGTTAAAGATAAAATTGGGAATTGTGGGCAATGCTCGACTTCCTACGTGAACGTATGCATCTACCTTCAGCTCTTGAAAACGAACCTCAATCTTCGGAAATTCCAGATTTACTCTACAAGTTCAGAAGACATCGAAGAAATCAAGAAACGTAAAACAAAAGAATGACAACTTTAATAAAATATCTAAAACTGCATCGTAGACATTTTAGACAATTGCATTCCAAGGCATGATCAAGTTTTAACAATTACACTATGAACGAAGAAATTCCATTTCAGTAGACACAGACTGTCACAAGCGGGAAAAGAATCATAGAGGAGTTTTGTAGAACGTAAATAGAGATGGCTAAGAAATTAGGGACCAAATGCCAAGACCGTAAGTAGAGACGAGTGAGAATCGAGTGAGAATTGAGGACGAACTGACAAACGAAGTCATAAATGAAATCAAATCAAATTCGGGAGCGTAAATATGGCAACTTTCTAAAATGATCAGTCATGTAAAGCCGCATTATGATCTAAAAGAGAAGAAAACGGACGTTTGCAACCCAGAAATCGGACAAAAAAATGAAGAAAAAGGGAAAATGAAGCTTTTTCTTTGTATTCTTCCCCTACGCATCGAATCGCTGGCGGATCCGGCGAAAGAAGTGCTCGGCGTCACCGGGGTCGCCGAGCAAGCGGTCGATCAAGGCCGTACGATCCCCGGAGTTAAGCTTGGCGACGTCGACCTCGGAGTAGTCCCCGGCGGCGCCGCGGAAGATCCCTCGGCGGACACGGGAGTAGGTAGGGAGGCGCTCGAGGGCGGCCCAACGGAGGGCCTCCTCGTCGTCCTCGCCGCATTCCCGGAAGGAGCTGGACCTGGAGAAAACCGCCTCCGTTGCGTTCCACATCCGGAACCCCGCATCAACCGCTGAGCTAGGTGGGAGATGGAGAGGGAGGAGGAGGTGAGGGTGGCATTAATAGTAGCAACAAATGAGCACCGCAGCAGCAACAGCAAAAGCAGAAGCACCGAGGCGACGCGAGGCGAGTGTGGGGCTGTTCCAGTTGGAGGCGAGCATTTATTGCTCTCCGCATTCTTACGCCCGCCTCCCTCCCTCTCTCTCTCTCTCTCTCTCTCTCTCTCTGTTCTCTGGGAAGCGGTTTTAGGAGGGAAAGAGGGAGTTAAAGCGCAGTTGGAAGGGTGTTCGTGAAGCTTTGCTGGTCTCGGTAAGAGGAGGAGGCCCTCCGTGACGACGTGGCTGCGCCTCACCTGTCTTGGCTGGGACAGGCAGGGTTCAGGAAATGTGAGCCTCCCCTCCGTCCGTGGTTCCAAAGATCGTGTTCATCCGTACTCAGTCCAACCACCAGCCACGAAAATGTGTGCCTTTCCCTGCGTCGGAAACCTGGGCCCCATTCTCGGTCTCCAATTGAATGGTGATCTTCTGTGATGGAAGGTTTGGTCCGGACAGTTGATAGCTCCGTTCCCGAACCCTGACTTGACCGTGTCACGTAATTGTCACCTTTTCAGCTTTTCGGAACCATCTTAAGTAATATGAATAAAAATAAAAATAAAAAACACTTTCCGAAGTCATATACTTAATTTTTATAAATTTAACACATAAAATATTAGTCTAATAATACAAGGTTAAGAGTTTGAAATCTGTTCTCATAAACCTTAATTAGTAAGGTGGGAGAATCAAATCTAATCTTCAATATTTACTTTTAAAAAATATAATATAATTTTTTTTAATACTTTTAAGATAAATGAAAAATCATACCACTCTAATTATTTCACTAACCAATTTAGCTATAATTGACAACAGACATGGATTAATTCAAATCAAGAAAAATTAGCATGATCAAAATTACATGGAATATGACTTACAAGCTAAGAAAATTGCATCTAAATTTCCTGCATCTAAACACCAAAGTACAAATGCAAATACTTGCATCTAAAATTACAGGCACGTACGGTTGCAAGATATTGCTGGGTTGGCTGCATTCATAGCATACCATCGCAATCAGTGGAGGTAAATGATGGTGGGGAATTGGTCAGGTGTTGGCTGCCTTGGGAGGAAAACATTACCCCTTGTTTAATCAAAATTATGATATATATATATATAATCTTCTATATATATTTCGACAATGGCTTTATAAAGAATGATCGGTTCCAAGATAAGCCAAAATATGCACGAATTTTCGACACACTCATATACACATTGTTCTCTTGAAGGATGAAGTGTCCATAGGGATATCCCTATTTAGTGTCGGTCACAATCTTATTATGGGATGACTAATTTATAGTTTCATCGTCCCATAAGTATGGAGAGTGACATGAATCGCTTCATGATCTTTTCAGCTTTTTTCGCTGACTACCATAGCAACTGGAGCTTTCATGTGTCGATCGAAGAGAGTGAGAGAGACGTTCCTGTAACTGAGAAGGGAGGCGCAATAAATACTAATCCTAGTCTTGGCTGATGATAGAAAGCTAACATGGCCAGGCATTACATCAACAAGCTCTCGCTTGACTATGAAAGAGTGAGAGAGACCTTCCTGTAACATGGACTTGGATGAACTCAACTCGGTGCTAGGCTTTCTCTCGAGTTTTTTCCTGTCTTGAGTGCTATGTTTCTACTTCCAGCAGTGGTTGCCGATGCCAGCTATTGAACCGGTGTTCTACACACTTGAAGTTGCACAGTGCCCACAACTTGTGAGGTCAAACTTTCACATGGTCGTGTCTAGTGATGCCTGTGATCCTAATAATACAACTTTGGGTTGTTCACCATCCGAGAGAACTACCACCCTCTCGTATCATCTCTTTGGATGAATAAGAGGTGAGTCAAGGCTTGGATTAGAAACCACTTCTATCTTTTCAGTTTATGATTTGGACCTGCTGTTGACTCATTAAGCCATGATGGAGAAATTAGGCCCCATGGGTTGGATACAGAAATCATGTCTAGTTTCAAGTGTTTTGTGTTTTGATGGAAGATTCAGATAACTGAGTCCAGTTTCTGCACTTGGGGTGCTCCATCTGCTTTCTCTCATAAAGTTTGTAACCTACCGAAGAGACTCGATGGCACATTGACCTATCAGCTTGCAGTTTTGTCCAGCCTCTTGATACTAATATGCTACAAGTTTCCAGGGAAGATAAACTTTTCCAACAACCACCCAAGACTATTTTGTCTTCTATAATTAAGCAAAAGCTAGCTGGAACTGTTGGCTTCTTCTCTTATGGTCGTTTTAGATCAACATGCTGCCGTACTCGAGAGCATTTATAAGACAAGGCAGAAAGGTTGGTCTGCATTTATAGCTCTTCCCTGAGAAGGAAGAAATGGGTCCAAAGATGTGTCAGCACTGGGAGTCCCACTTGTCTCCGGTAGCTGGGTAGATCACCTTCCTCTCAGTTAAATATCTAGCTGTTTGCTTGCATCACAGACAACCAAAAGCACTGATGATCTTTACTGAGAGGTATATATATATATATATATAGAGAGAGAGAGAGAGAGGTTTAGTTGGAAGTGATGTGATGCATGAGTGGTGGTACTACAGTCAGGCTACATCACCTCTCAAGTGATGAGCTGCGTATTATGGATGTGGTGCAGTACTACCAGCTAAATGATACTCCCATTGATGATAGTTTATGAGGCCCACATGCATGCAATGATGCACGTCAGGAAACATGTGGTCAAGTGAATCCTCAGGCAAAAAGTTCAACGCGAAGTAGATGGCGGATCACCTAACAAAGAAGCTCACCACAATAAATCTACAGCTTCTACTTGGCCAGTGTTCATCTCTGAACTGTAGGTTCTCTCCACCACCATTTTTGTGCTGGCATTTACGACTTTCTCGAGGTTTCAATGCATCATTCACGATGAGACTTTAGTGCTGCAAGACTCGCAACCAGGCAGAGGCTTCAAAGCTGCTTTAACTAGCAATGTCGCTTTGTATAATTGTCCTACTAAATAATTCACATATTACGACTTGTTATTTGTATACATGTACAAGTTGTTCGTGGATTATATGGATAAATAATGTTTGTCATGATAAACTTGGTAAGTGAATTACATAAACATATCTTATGCGTACATAACGATATATTTCTCATAGTTTTCTAATTATATATCACGTAATAAATTTAACTTTTCAAATCTCTTGAGAGATCTATATATAGTTCCGAATCTCTTAAACCATTCAATTCCTTTGTTCTTTGTGATTTATTTCTCGGAGAAATTACTCGATTAATTTTTCGTCTAATAGCATACTATTGGAAAGGGTCGAGATATCATTCCTTCATATCGAATCATCTGCCCACACCATGCCATGCCATGCCTTACATTTACTTCCTAAGGGCAAGCTGATTAATCCAATTCGAGTATGTTATCTGTACATCTATGAATAGTGTTTACATGTCTAAACATCAGCTGTAGTGCAGTATTGATGAATTTAGCGATGCTTAATTTATGTCATTCCACTGTTTTCTCTTTGGCAGTCATTTCCATTGAGATTTTAATTAATCGGAGGTACAGTACTTGTAGGTTGCATGCGATCTGTAAGTACTGTGTTGCCTTCGCCATGTCAGGGAAGCAGGCCATGCATGGAGGTGATCGGAAGAATCATATGACAAAGAGGACGGTGTAAAGCAAGTGCAGCATTTCTCATGTCATCATCTATTTGAATCTTCCTATTTGCTGCGTTCTTGGCTTCCTTCACTTGATCTCAAATGTTTAGAGCTTTGAATCTGATGCTGTTCTTCGTTCTTTTGCGACTTGGGCTGCGTGCATGGCGAAGTTTTAAATACAGATGTCTCTGCTTTGAGACCACACTAAATTCTTGGTCGCTACTGGAAGTAGGAAAAGTCTTGGATTATAGAACGGTACAAAAGCATCACATAGCCAAGGCCACGAAGCAGAGACCGCGACATGTTATGGCTACATGCTTTATTGATAGACAGAGACAAGCTTCAGACTGCAAACTTGTCTCCTGACATGGTTTAGTTGCAGCAACAGCAGAGGCAGTCCAAGCAGCACTCGCAGGTCTCGTAGCAGCAGAAGCAGCAACATAACGCGAACAAACTGCACAAAGATAGGCATACATAAGTTTGTTTGATTGGAGCATAGCAGCATGACATTGTCTTATCTTCTTCCCTCTTCACTCGACCAACTTGCATGGTGATCATTGTGAGTCCTCGCTCACATGATTCACTCGTAAGGTGCCGAGGACCACCCGACTGCTACAGCTACAGCTGGGAGAACCCACAACAAAGGCAAGTGGGGGTACCCGATGCCTCTGTGCCTTCTCTTTGACGGTAGAGCAGGTTCTCTCTCATATGCTCTTTATGATTTAGGATGATCTTGGGACTCAACTTGACTAGGGTTGTGAGGTGAAGCTTCTTCTAAAGAGCCAGTAGAGGCAGTGATAGGACATCTAAAGCAGGCTCCATTAATACAATTACAGCATGTACATCGCATTATTGATTATAGAGATGAGTTCAAGACGCAGAACAGATGGAGACTTTTACTTCATAGCTAGAAAATGAGAAACTGCAAAGCAGGGAATTCAATTTCATATGTGGAAGCATTGATGCTTAAAAATCATCAATTAAGCTGCTCTCAATCTACTCCGATGCTTAACCATCCGTCACAAGACGATGCACTAATCCATTTCAAAGGATGCTATCATGCTTTGTGCCTTTAATCCAAAATCTTCATAGATACTCATCCATGGTGTAATTAGTCATGAACTCTTCACTCCATGATCTTCCAGTTTATTCCAATTCAAATATAATCAGAAAAGGAGGCTAATTACCAAAAATCAATACAAATTAAAAGAACAAAGAAGAATAAGGACAATATTACCATTCATCCAACCTCTATGCTTCTTGCTTAATTACTTGCTATTAGTCTTCGAGGAACATGTACATGCATATATATCTCTTTGATGGTATTAGTATGCCTTAGAATTGAACAAAAGCTAACCAGAGGAGGAAGAGAAGGGAGAGAGATTCGCAGTGCAAAGGTTTACCAGGCATAGAGGCATCCCTTCTCCTCGTGGCGCCGCTGGACGTGGTCCAAGTACGACATGTCCTGGGCGCCCGGCGGTGCGTACATCTTCCTTCCTTTGTATGTAAGATGGAGATGGTAGGAAGAAGAGAGGCAAAGATGAGAGTGAGTGGGTGAGAAAGAAGAAGATGATCCGCCCTTTTATACAGAGAAAGAGAGCTGTGACTTTGGATTCCTTCGTATGAAGGATAAGAGGGTTTGCTTCCAACCTAAGGCTCTGCCGATCTATTAATTTCTTTGCTGTCATTATCTTCTCTTAGACTTCGACTAATTCCTTACAACATGTCGTCCATAAAAATGAATTCGCGAGCGTTCAATTATGCCGAAGTCAAGAGATCAATGTTTGAACCACATGTTGCCATGTTGGTGGGCAGTGTGCGCAGGCATCAACGGGTGGTGCACGCATGGTAACGTGGGCCTTTGCCTCGGGGTGGAGATCCTCGTCTTAATACAATATGATGCATAGAGTGGTCTGGGAGCCAGTAAGATTATGCCCAGATATAAACCAACTCAGTTTTGACTCTTATATTTTTATGGAATAGAAACAATTAGAAAATATAAGTATGATCCACAAGGCTGCACGATTAAATGTCATAAGCTCCGAGATACCGGATCTGAAATAAATACCTAAAATATAATGAAACTGTGCTGCCAGGGTTCTACCATGTTGATTGGCTCCCCCTCTAAAGTGGAGAGGGATTGTCTGCTTGATGTTCTTCCCTTTGGATCTCTAAATCTACAAAGTTGTCACAGTCTTCCCTTAGCCTACAATATATTCCTTTAGAATATCTATATGGACATCTGGAAATGAAGTAAACGGCATCTAACTCATGCAACATATGGATAAGGATAACATTTCAACTTCTTGTTAGTTCGTACTTGTATGTGATCTAACTTAATGGATGTGATCACCAGACCTAACACCATCTCTCCTATCTCTAGAATTTGACAAAGATCCATGGTAACCAGTGATGTGATCTCTCCTCCCCATGTTCTCGAATCGTAAGTCTTACGTTGTTCTTAAATGCGCCTCCACCACCATCAACAAAATCCACAAAGCAAGCCCCAGTCAAACGGACTCGTAGAAAGTAGGGCAAAGTGTCATCTGATATGAAGTTGAGGCAGCTTCTTCTCCCCGCTGCTCTACCTCTTACGGTCTTCATCATCTTCTGCAGGACGGTGTGGGCGTCGGAGTCGGCGGCGTGCCAAGTTGAGCTGCCTGCGTATATTTTGGAGTCGTGTGCCGCTGTGGATATCGTATTCGAGGCCTTCAGCGTCTGCTGCGAGTTTCTCCGCCGGACTCGTCCACCCTGTCTCCATCGGCATTTGCGTGCTGTGGCTTCCATCGGTGACAGTGAAGGTTGGTTGGGGGAGTGTTATGAACTGTTGTAGTTACCACCAAGTCAATCTGGATATTACCAGGTTTTTTTTTTTTTTTCAGTGGATTGGTGTTTTCTTCTTTTTTAGTGGTAACAATTGTTTTTTGAGCTATAATCAAGGTTCAACGTGGCAAATTTATCAGTCTAATAATAGATCATTATAGACGATACATATTGATTTATTGATATATTTTGTCATATTGTATGTCGGTATGTTAGTATAGATAAATATATATCATATCGATGACTAATATGGATGTGAACTGATAAGTTGAATCATTGGTATTATAATTTTTTTATTGCTGGATGAGTTATATAATTTTTCTTCGAGTATTTTAGTTTTGTCTATCGTTATTTGTTGAATATGTTTGAAGAGGGACTAACACTAAGGTCACAAATATCATTGTGTTGATAGTGAATATCTGAAGTTTTTTTTTTTTAATCGTGATTAGGAATTATTTGATCCTCTGAGCAAGAACCGAAACATAATCAATTTGAATTTGGAATACCTATTTAAAATCTCAGGGAAAGATTTGATTTGTTATCTCATGTTTTTTTTTTTCATAAAAAATAATAATTGAAGAGGAGAGTTTCTTAGGTAATTATTAAGTTTTCCATCTCTTCTCGATAAATAATTAGGATATTTCTTTGCAAAATTATACTTAATTTGGTAATTTGGTCGAGATCTTCAAATGTAATATTCCTTAATATATCAAAGGATGTGATTGTAAATACAGAAATTATCAAATATCAAATTACCAAAGGATGTGATTGTTAGGATCAATAACACTAAGAGGGGGGGTGAATTAGTACAGCGAAAAACTTTCATCGGTTCAAAAAGACTTCGTACGAAAACCGTTTCGAAAAGATCTTTAACTTAGAGATCAAGTGAAAGTAAAGTTGAAGTAAAGTAATGGAGGCAGTTTGTAGTTTAATACAGAGAGCAGAATGTAAATGCAAACTGAGATTTAGAGTAGTTCGGTCAATCTTGACCTACATCTACTTTTAGCTTCCTCCTCCGATAAAGTTACCGACGTCCACTAGAGGCCTTCCTTCAATAGGCAAAGGCCAACCACCCTTTTACAGCTTTACTCCTTTTGACAGGCTTAGGAGACAACCCTTACAGATTTCCACTCCTCTCTTGAATAATAAAAACTTAGAATAAAAGAGGGAGAAAAACTTTTAGCCTTTTACAACACTTTTAAGCTATCAAATTCTCAGAATATATGCTAAGTTTCAGTGCCCTTTCATGTAAGAAAGGGTGGGGTTTATATAGGCCACAATTAGTTCGAATTTGGAGCTCAAAAGTATTAGCTCTCGGATTTCCGGGGTCCTGGCGGTACCACCGCCTGACTGGGGCGGTACTACCTCCTGACAAAGCTCGGAGACCGAGCTCTGGTGGTACCATCGTCTGACAGGGGCGGTTCCACCGATGACAGCAATAACTGCTGGCGGTACCACCGCCTGACAGGGGCGGTTCAACCAATGCCAACATTCCTGGGAGACTGAGCTCCTGGGCGATGCCACCGCCGGCCAAGAAATCTGGGTTTGAATAGGCTGATCCATTCGGCCCAATTTGGGTATGTCAAGGGCCCAATTGCCCCAAGATTAAATTAATTAGATTACCTCTCATTTCTAACTTAATCATCATGCTAACTACGATATTTTAAGACATTTACTGCAACTTGCTCCGGTGCGTCAATTGCTTCTTCCGGCGAGCTTCCGGTGAACTTCCGGCAAACATTCAACAAACCCTCGGCGATGCTCCAGTGGACTTCCGGCAAACTCTTGGACTTGCAACGATCCACTTGGCAAGTTCCGACGAGCTTCTTTGGCAAGCTCCTGGACTTCTCGGATTTGTTCCCGCAGAATCTTCGACGACCGTCCAGACTTCCGACGAACTCTCGAACCCCCAACGTGATCTTGGTCTTGACTCCGGGACTTCATTTTGCTTCATGCATTGCTACCGTAGTTAATCCTGTATATGTAAAAACATACTTCGATCTAGATAATTAATACTAAGCATTAATCAAGTTGTCCGGCATGTCATTAGTCGCTTGACGCTTCGTCCGATTCTTCGGCGCATCGTCCTCTCTTGCGGCCTATTACCCAATCGGCTAGTTGACTCCGCAACTCCGATATTCTTAGCGCAATATCTGCTCTTCTTGGCCTGATGCCTGAATCCATGGCCCAAAGTCTTATGTCGATACATCGACCGTTCCTCCGACCCGACATCTAATCTTCTGACATGTTTTCCCCCGGCACAACATGATTCTTCGTGCTTTAATTGTCTCATCCTGATCGAAGCATCATACGACACTCAAAACATATATTAAATTATAAATAATTATCAATTTATTTTACGAGATTCAACTGTGATTATAAATATAGAAACTACCAAACATCAAATTGCGGAAAGTCTAAAAAAATATAAGGATTTTCACACCCACCGCCTCTCGCTTGTAGGAGAGAGGGGCCTCGGGTGAGATCAGAACAAAGAAACAGAGAGGAAGAAAAGAAGCGAAGGAAAAGAAAAAGAGGAAGGAAGGAAGAGAATAGGGGAGGAACAAGAAAAAAATGGGAAGAGGCAGAGTAGAAGTGATCAGAAAAAAAAAGAGAAGAAATAGAAGATGAAAAAAAAGGGAGCAATTTTTTTAAGGATTTAATTGGATATTAAATAAATTCAGATCAAGACTAGAAAATTAAGTTGTTTTTGAATTTCCTTCAATTCCCATTGATCAAATTAGTGTCTAAGATTATGAATTAATTAATTTTGATATTCTTATATTATTTAATATTTATATTATGAAGGAAATATATAAAAAATGATTATGTTGAAAAAATAAGAAAAAAATAAAATTATATATTTGTATCGAGTATATGCGATTAAAAGTAAGTAGCTGATGACTTCGTCTGGTTTGTTTTTAGAAACATTAGCATATGTCATTCATTATTTAAAAATATTAAAAATAATTTAAATATTTATAATTCAAAATTATATGCTTCAGACTATTATTTATAAGTATTTATTTATTTAAATTTATATGAAAAATATATATTAAATATTATATTTGAAAATGATTGAAAAATGTTTGAATATGATTGGTTTCAAATGATACATGATTACATCAATTTTGAAATGATATGTAAAATTATTTATTTAAAATTTTAATTTTATAAAAAAAATAATTAATGTATCATTTTTCAATAATTATTTGGTAAGTATGGTTATGATCTAAACTGAATATTATATATTAAAATATATTTTAAAAACTAGTTTCTTTTCAATCTTGACATAAAAAGATGTGTTATCCACGGTTAAAAATGGTTCTTGGTCTTGTCACAATGGATAGGTCATAGGCATTAATACTATTATGACCTCTATTTTGATATGTAAACCTTATCTATATTTATTTTAATGAATCCTTAGTTATATTTATATTAAAATGATTTATCTTATGATATGTAATATTTATCATATCATTCAAATAATATTTAAAAGATGCGAATACATCTTAAATCAATAAAATTATAATTCATCTAGAATCCAAACCCAAGGTCAACTAAAAAATCATTAACAATCATCTATAAATCGACAATAGTAAAAATAATTATAATCACAAAATCAACATAAAACTTCAAATTTTAACATTCTAAATTTTTAAATATGAGAAGTTCTTTAATCTTTACGAGATACATCAATTCAAATTTATTTCAAAATAATTACAAGCAAAGTATATTCTTACGATAGCATTATGTCGAACAACTTGCCAAAATCTTTTAGCATTCTATTGCCTCAAGCTATTTTTATGTTGTTATTATGGAAAAGTATATATGTTATTCTAAAAAGTATTATGTTAACAACTCATGATTTTAGAATGCACATAAAGTTTAAATTTTGTAAATTATGTACATATAAGATAAACAAAGCATCGGATATCTATATATATTTCAAAAACATATATTATATGCATGCAAAATTTATGTATTTTGAATCAAACATTTATTTATGATAAATTTTGTTGACATGTTAGTCACGACGCTTATTGACCTATATTTGCTTATATGATTATCTCTATTTTTGAGGAGTAACTATTATAGATCGAAGAATAATTAAAAGTCTTAAGTAATACTTAGATTATTTTTATGTATATATTTATTTAGATTCGAATATCAAGAATTCTAAGAAGCTGTTAAATTTATATATTATATGAGTAGATTATCCTACTCATATAATCTAGCTGTTAAAATTCTAGGATACTCATGTTATGAATATCCTATGAGTAGATTAATTATAAATATTATATTACGTAATAAATCTTCTGTAAAAATTATATGTTCAGGTTTTGACTAACATTCTTATAAAAAATAAAAATCTATATATAGATTACGGCATTAAATTTCAACAAAACCCACTCATCACCACCGTTGCTCCTGACAATGTTGCTTATACATCTACAACAATCCCTGCTCTCATTATTTCACATTTGTCTGTACGTGTTGTTCTCCATGCAAGTAGGACCCCCTTCACGTGCTTAGGTGATCTAACAGTGGGGCTTGCTTTTGCTATTCAAACGAAGAGGATCTATTTGGATTTCGATCTAGCTCGTGGGACACCTGAGATTAGCTGTCCATGTGATCCTTATTCCTCCTGCTTCGTGGTCGTTACTCTACACTGACCGAAACGATATTTAAATGGGTCCGCTTCAACCTTTGCTTTACTTTGGATAAAGAAATGGGTCGGGTTTAAAGTATCCTATCTCCATCCGATATTTAAATGCGTCTGCTTCAAACTTGTCTCTTGGACCTGACGGGTTAGGCCGCAAGGTCAATAAATATTGTGTCGTGGGTCCTTCGTTCGACGCTCGTCACCTCGGGACAAATGGAGGTCATTGCACGCCAACCAGATCGACCAAGAAAAATGACCGAATGGCGAAGTATTACTTTGTTTTCATGCGAGCCATAAATCATTATGGTTTGAGCTGTCGATGTTACCCCAGTCTTTGAGTCTTCTTCTCCTACATCTCCTGCTTCGCCATCGTCCGAATCTCCTGCAAAAATGCCCGTCCTTTCCGGCTTCTGTGGCGCGGGTTGTCTCGGCCCGATCATCACTTCCTTGAGCAATTGCTGCTCTCAGTCATGCGATTATGTCAAGACCTACGAGGAGATCATGAACTCCTTGGACCGAGACGTGAACCATCTGAACAGCAAAAGCACGGACGTCAAGAGAGACATGGATGCGGCGACGAGGAGGGGGCTCAACCCCAAGAGCGAAGTGGTTCAGTGGCTGGAGTCTGTGGAACAGCTTGATCGCGAATATAAGAGGATAAAGGGCAAGTTCGATGGAATGATCAAGTGCTTATGCCGCTTCCCTGTGAATCTGTGCTCCAGCTACCAGCTCAGAAGAAGAGCTGAGACCGCACTGGCGACAGCCAGGGAGTTGAAACAGAGAGTCGTGGACAAGGTGGCCGACGATCTTGATCTCGATCGCTTCGTCGAGATTCCGTGCCCAAAAACCCTGGGCATGGATCAGGTGCTCGAAGAGCTCCAACGACATGCAACAGACGACGGCGTGAGCATCATCGGAGTCCACGGGATGGGCGGGGTGGGCAAGACGGCACTGTTGAGAAGATTCAACAATGATTTCCCAAAGACCCATACGGGTCTTGACGTGGTTATCTTGCTCGAGTTTTCGATAGATTATAAAGTGGAGGAGATCCAGAGGTCTCTATACGGCCGACTGAACTTGCCATGGCAAGATGGTGAGGCGCAGAGGGACAGAGCAGCCCACATATTTCGCGTGCTAAGTAAGTTGGACTTTGTACTGCTACTCGATAATTTATGGGAACCTTTGAATCATCACGTTGTGGGGATTCCAAATCCTGAGCCACCATCGAAGTGCAAGATCATATTCACAACCCGAATGGAGGATGTCTGTTCTCGCATGGGTGCAGATAAAATGGTCAAAATGGAGTGCTTAACAGAGGAGTTGGCTTGGGATCTCTTCAGTAGCAATGCACAGATGGAGCCTCTCAGCAACAACGCATATATATTGAACCGCGCTAGAATGCTGGCCGTGAAGTGCGGTGGCTTGCCCGCGGCGCTCGTCACAGTCGCACAAGCCATGGCAAGCAAAAAGACTATTGCCGAGTGGAAGAATGCGGTGAGCATCATGGAGGATGTACCTTCCCAGCTTCTAGGCATGGAAGAGCAAGTTCTCAATCCTCTCAAACTCAGCTATGATCGTTTGCCTGGTGACACATTGCGAACATGCGCCTCCTACTTCTCGCTGGTGGCAGAGGGATGCTGGCTTAGCAGATACTACCTCAGGGAACTGTGGATAGGTGAAGGGATTATAGATGACTTCCACAGTACGTCAGATTCTGTATCCAAGGCGTCCTACTGGCTTGGCATACTAAACGAAGCATCTTTGATACAAAGAATCGATCGTGACTACTTCAGAATGCACCCTATGATCCGTGCCATGATACTGTGGGTGGCAAGTGAATGCGGGAAGAAGGAAAACAAATGGTTGGTCCGAGACAGAATCGGGCTGGTAGAAGCACCTGCGGCTGAGAAATGGAAGGTTGCAGAGAGAATATCGCTAGGGTGGAACAACATAAGTGTTCTTCCAGATGCACCGGAGTGTCCTGACCTCATATTTTTGCATCTTCGAGACAACGGACCTCTGAAGACGATACCAATTGGCTTCTTCAGCAACATGCCCTGTCTCAGGATCTTAGATCTACGACAAACTGGTTTAGAAGAGCTTCCGGCAGGGATCGGCAATCTGCTCCAGCTACAATATCTTGATCTATCTAGCACTAGGATCATATCTCTGCCGAGGGAGCTTGGTGCCTTGGTAAATCTCAGGTACTTCTCGTTGGCATCGGCAACATTTTTGAGAAGCATTCCAGATAAAGTGATATCGAGTCTTCAAGGGCTGCAGTGGCTAAATATGCACAACATTTCTAGTGGATGGAGGGTGGGCGAGCCCGGGGAAGAGGGGGTGTGCTTTGAAGAGCTGGAAAGCTTGAAGAGGTTAAAGGTTCTTGGCATCAGCGTCAGCACAGTGGCTGCTCTTCGAAGACTGTGTGGTTCACAAAGAGTTGCAGCATCCACGCACTGGCTCCAGATAGAAGGCTGCCAAGGATTGACGAGGCTCAACATTCCATCAACGGATCATCTTGGGGAACACATGTGCCACACGATACAGATTCGACTGCGCGCGATGAATGAGCTAGAAGAGGTAATAATCGGTGGCGACCTTGGTGTGGGTGCTGCTCTTTCGAATCTGGAGTACCTTCGTCTCTGGAGTCTCCCAAAAGCCAAACTCGTGTGGAAGGCCAGGCGTTTGGAGAGCATCCAGGAGTTGCTGATCGAAGATTGCAGGGAAATAGATCGACTGATAAGATTGGACGACGAGGCAATGGATGGCTCGGAGACTTTGATTCTCTTCCCTAATCTTAAAAGAATAATGCTCAGGCAGCTTCCGGCGATGGAGAGTCTGAGTGATGGGAATGTAGTGTATTCATTTCCTAAGCTGGAGACCATGGAAGTGCAAGGATGCCCCAGGCTAAAGAAGCTGGCATTGGTCGCCAAGGAGATGAAAGAGATCAAATGCGAGAGAACATGGTGGGAGCAATTAGACTGGGAGGACGATCGAACCAAGTCCTTTGAGCATCTCTTCAAACCGATGTAGCAGCTGCATCACCATTTCCATTCTCGCATGCCTTCGCATAGAGTGGTTTGATGCTTCTTCTTGCTTGTGTCCCACTGTTTGACTGTAGTAATGATCTTGTGTGAATTGTGTACGAGCTAGTGGCTTTGTGTTGTGAATCCAACCGAGTCAGCCTGTGTGTTCGAGAGGTTGTGAGTTTGTGATGGGTTTAAAGATTTCTAATGGGCTGCTTTATGGTGATGGGAGCTTTGGGTAGAGTGAAGATGTCTTCAATTGTGTACGAGCTAGTGGCTTTGTGTTGTGAATCCAACCGAGTCAGCCTGTGTGTTCGAGAGGTTGTGAGTTTGTGATGGGTTTAAAGATTTCTAATGGGCTGCTTTATGGTGATGGGAGCTTTGGGTAGAGTGAAGATGTCTTCAAGCTCTTCGGGATACTTACTTGCTCATTAAGAAGCACTATCTTGCCATATTTATCTCGACAGGAGTAACATAAGTATATATGTGAGGAAATCTTTGAACCAACGAGTCAACAAGTTGATGCTTCTGGTCGAATCAAAGGTCAACAAAAGAAGACCAGGAAAAAGATTATAATGCGACAATATTACAACATTTTAAAGGACGATCACTCTTCAGTGTTCCCTTTGGTATCCATAATGAAGCTCAGAAGCAGTCTCTCAAGCCAAGTCCATCATTCCATCGTGGAAAGCCACCAAGTGGTCCCTCTTGACGCACCGTGTCATCAAGCGAGCGCCGGGCTTGGGCACGGAGGGCTTCACCACGATGCACGTCGCCACGTAGTCGCAGTTCGTCAGCGGGACGACGTGCACCGGCGTCCCCCACCCGTAGTCCACCTCCGCGAACCCCAGCCGGGTCCAGTCCGACACCAGCAACGAGTCGTAGGCCGACGTCAGCCTGTACGGATCCTCTTTGAGCTCGCCCTTGACCCACCTGGCGAACTCGGTCGGTAGCTTCTTCTTGGCATCTTTGATCAGCTTCACGACCTCGACAATGGACGCATCCATCATCTTCCCGCTCGTCGTCGTGGCCCTCATTATGTAGTAGCAGTTGCCGTAGTATCCCCCGTTCGGCGGCAGCACTTGGTGCAGCAGCTGGCGCGCGTTCATGGCGAAGCAGAGATGGACGCTGGCTTCGGGGTCCAGGTGGATCGCTCGCGTCCGGCTCTGCCAGGCCTTGGCGATGAGGACGTCGAAGGTGGAACACCTCTGGCCCGTCTGCTCGATGAATTGGCTCTTCAAACGGGATATGCACTCCAAAGACACATCCATGATGAGATATTGCATGCGGACGTCAGACGGGGCCGGCGGCGGCCCTGACGTGAATCTCGGAGGGGCGGGGATGGCGTCTCTGCACCAGACCGGTTCGACGGTGGGCCGTCGGTGGCCGGACGCGATCTCGCCGATCGCCGCCACGAACTGGGCTGCGCCGGGACCGTCAGCTATGGCGTGGCTGAACCTGAGGCCCACCACGAATCCACCACATTTGAACTGCGTGACCTGCGTTGATGATGGAGAAGAAAAGAATTGAGCCACAAAGCTTAAATGTGTTGAAAAGTGTTTAGTGGAAGATGTGGCGGCGATGAATTCCCCGATTCAATATCTTCTCCACCTAATCTGACATCTTCCTTTCGATCGCTATGACGGATATTAAACGAATGGGTAGCAGAAGGTGGATGGAACGCAGCACTATCCTTGCGCTGATCCAACCAAATCGACAAACCAGAGAAGAGAAATACCTGAACCAACAGTAGCAATGACTCCTCCTCAGATTGCTCCAGTTTAGGTTCCGGATGAGGCAAGAGTTCGTCCTTAGACATCATCAATGGATGCTCCAAGTAGTCCACGTCCTCCAGCCGGCAGCCAGCCGACGCCTCGATGAACCAAACTCCGCCACCGTTGCAGGATATCTGCAGTTCCCCGTGCTCCGGCTCCACAAGCCGGCCAGCCAAAGGATAGTAGTACACCAGAGCCTTGGCCAGTGCTCGTCTTATGACCGCTGCTGCCTCTTCTCCTTCCCTGAACACATGGAGGGACTCGATGAGGGCTCTCTGCGTCGGGTATCGGTCGAGCCAGGAGAGGCGGAGGACGCTGGAGGGCGTCGGCTCCGAGGGGACGACCAGCTTCTGGGAAAGCCTGGTCACCGTCATGGCGATCGAAAGATTAGATTGCCTGCGCCTGTGAAAGGTAAAGGTACCACATATGGGGAAGCGGCAACGAACGGCATTTATAGAGCTCGTCTCATTAGAATTGCTTTGATTAATCACCACGAGATTGGTTTCGGACAATGAGCAATTTAGGCAAGTGCTTGTTTGCTTTCGATCACAAAGGAATCGTGTGGGCCGTAACTTCGTCAACCTGACCCCATTACCTTCGTCTAGAACACCTTTCTTGCTTGGTGGTGATTCTTTGTTTCTGAACTTGTTTGGTAATAGTGCACCTGACTTCCATGAAACTTTCTCAACTGTAGTTTGTGAGTGTGAAACTAAAACGAGTAGACGGACACACTCATGATGACACTGATCGGAGAATTCAAAAGGTAATGAACAAAGGAGTGAGGAGCAGATAGAGCCTGCAAGTTGAGTGGAACACGTCTTGTTTAATTATCGAGTATAAGGTTTCTGATTCATGTGGAGAGATCTACTGATTCGTTTATTTCCCACAACCAACAATGGATGCATTCAGACCGACAACTTGTTTCTTGCTTTCTTTTTCTGATCAAAGAAAACCCTAATCTCCTGATGAACATGGTAACCTGAAACACATCCAATCCTTTTTTTGTCTTCTACCTCAGTATCGACCATAAAGCTGAAGTGAAGTCAGTCCAACAAACTATAAAGAACTCACTGCAATGAGATTCTTCGTAAAATGATCCAAACTGCCCCCGAGAAATCTGACAGCGTCCTCACTCACCTTAGACACATTGCACGTACTCATGCAAGCTCTCGTCAAGAACCACGATCACCTGAGACGAATAGATTTCGATATGAACACGTTTTCAGCTCACAAACGATATAATCTATTGCGCATCATATCGATTCTCACAAAGAACAGATTAGGTCACAGCACGAAAATATTAAAGACATTAATACTGCAAATCGTGTTCCGATGCGTCAATCACTTCTTCCGGCGAACATTCAACAAACCCTCGGCGATGCTCCAGTGGACTTCCGGCAAACTCTTGGACTTGCAACGATCCACTTGGCAAGTTCCGACGAGCTTCTTTGGCAAGCTCCTGGACTTCTCGGATTTGTTCCCGCAGAATCTTCGACGACCGTCCAGACTTCCGACGAACTCTCGAACCCCCAACGTGATCTTGGTCTTGACTCCGGGACTTCATTTTGCTTCATGCATTGCTACCGTAGTTAATCCTGTATATGTAAAAACATACTTCGATCTAGATAATTAATACTAAGCATTAATCAAGTTGTCCGGCATGTCATTAGTCGCTTGACGCTTCGTCCGATTCTTCGGCGCATCGTCCTCTCTTGCGGCCTATTACCCAATCGGCTAGTTGACTCCGCAACTCCGATATCCTTAGCGCAATATCTGCTCTTCTTGGCCTGATGCCTGAATCCATGGCCCAAAGTCTTATGTCGATACATCGACCGTTCCTCCGGCCCGACATCTAATCTTCTGACATGTTTTCCCCCGGCACAACATGATTCTTCGTGCTTTAATTGTCTCATCCTGATCGAAGCATCATACGACACTCAAAACATATATTAAATTATAAATAATTATCAATTTATTTTACGAGATTCAACTGTGATTATAAATATAGAAACTACCAAACATCAAATTGCGGAAAGTCTAAAAAAATATAAGGATTTTCACACCCACCGCCTCTCGCTTGTAGGAGAGAGGGGCCTCGGGTGAGATCAGAACAAAGAAACAGAGAGGAAGAAAAGAAGCGAAGGAAAAGAAAAAGAGGAAGGAAGGAAGAGAATAGGGGAGGAACAAGAAAAAAATGGGAAGAGGCAGAGTAGAAGTGATCAGAAAAAAAAAGAGAAGAAATAGAAGATGAAAAAAAAGGGAGCAATTTTTTTAAGGATTTAATTGGATATTAAATAAATTCAGATCAAGACTAGAAAATTAAGTTGTTTTTGAATTTCCTTCAATTCCCATTGATCAAATTAGTGTCTAAGATTATGAATTAATTAATTTTGATATTCTTATATTATTTAATATTTATATTATGAAGGAAATATATAAAAAATGATTATGTTGAAAAAATAAGAAAAAAATAAAATTATATATTTGTATCGAGTATATGCGATTAAAAGTAAGTAGCTGATGACTTCGTCTGGTTTGTTTTTAGAAACATTAGCATATGTCATTCATTATTTAAAAATATTAAAAATAATTTAAATATTTATAATTCAAAATTATATGCTTCAGACTATTATTTATAAGTATTTATTTATTTAAATTTATATGAAAAATATATATTAAATATTATATTTGAAAATGATTGAAAAATGTTTGAATATGATTGGTTTCAAATGATACATGATTACATCAATTTTGAAATGATATGTAAAATTATTTATTTAAAATTTTAATTTTATAAAAAAAATAATTAATGTATCATTTTTCAATAATTATTTGGTAAGTATGGTTATGATCTAAACTGAATATTATATATTAAAATATATTTTAAAAACTAGTTTCTTTTCAATCTTGACATAAAAAGATGTGTTATCCACGGTTAAAAATGGTTCTTGGTCTTGTCACAATGGATAGGTCATAGGCATTAATACTATTATGACCTCTATTTTGATATGTAAACCTTATCTATATTTATTTTAATGAATCCTTAGTTATATTTATATTAAAATGATTTATCTTATGATATGTAATATTTATCATATCATTCAAATAATATTTAAAAGATGCGAATACATCTTAAATCAATAAAATTATAATTCATCTAGAATCCAAACCCAAGGTCAACTAAAAAATCATTAACAATCATCTATAAATCGACAATAGTAAAAATAATTATAATCACAAAATCAACATAAAACTTCAAATTTTAACATTCTAAATTTTTAAATATGAGAAGTTCTTTAATCTTTACGAGATACATCAATTCAAATTTATTTCAAAATAATTACAAGCAAAGTATATTCTTACGATAGCATTATGTCGAACAACTTGCCAAAATCTTTTAGCATTCTATTGCCTCAAGCTATTTTTATGTTGTTATTATGGAAAAGTATATATGTTATTCTAAAAAGTATTATGTTAACAACTCATGATTTTAGAATGCACATAAAGTTTAAATTTTGTAAATTATGTACATATAAGATAAACAAAGCATCGGATATCTATATATATTTCAAAAACATATATTATATGCATGCAAAATTTATGTATTTTGAATCAAACATTTATTTATGATAAATTTTGTTGACATGTTAGTCACGACGCTTATTGACCTATATTTGCTTATATGATTATCTCTATTTTTGAGGAGTAACTATTATAGATCGAAGAATAATTAAAAGTCTTAAGTAATACTTAGATTATTTTTATGTATATATTTATTTAGATTCGAATATCAAGAATTCTAAGAAGCTGTTAAATTTATATATTATATGAGTAGATTATCCTACTCATATAATCTAGCTGTTAAAATTCTAGGATACTCATGTTATGAATATCCTATGAGTAGATTAATTATAAATATTATATTACGTAATAAATCTTCTGTAAAAATTATATGTTCAGGTTTTGACTAACATTCTTATAAAAAATAAAAATCTATATATAGATTACGGCATTAAATTTCAACAAAACCCACTCATCACCACCGTTGCTCCTGACAATGTTGCTTATACATCTACAACAATCCTTGCTCTCATTATTTCACATTTGTCTGTACGTGTTGTTCTCCATGCAAGTAGGACCCCCTTCACGTGCTTAGGTGATCTAACAGTGGGGCTTGCTTTTGCTATTCAAACGAAGAGGATCTATTTGGATTTCGATCTAGCTCGTGGGACACCTGAGATTAGCTGTCCATGTGATCCTTATTCCTCCTGCTTCGTGGTCGTTACTCTACACTGACCGAAACGATATTTAAATGGGTCCGCTTCAACCTTTGCTTTACTTTGGATAAAGAAATGGGTCGGGTTTAAAGTATCCTATCTCCATCCGATATTTAAATGCGTCTGCTTCAAACTTGTCTCTTGGACCTGACGGGTTAGGCCGCAAGGTCAATAAATATTGTGTCGTGGGTCCTTCGTTCGCCGCTCGTCACCTCGGGACAAATGGAGGTCATTGCACGCCAACCAGATCGACCAAGAAAAATGACCGAATGGCGAAGTATTACTTTGTTTTCATGCGAGCCATAAATCATTATGGTTTGAGCTGTCGATGTTACCCCAGTCTTTGAGTCTTCTTCTCCTACATCTCCTGCTTCGCCATCGTCCGAATCTCCTGCAAAAATGCCCGTCGTTTCCGGCTTCTGTGGCGCGGGTTGTCTCGGCCCGATCATCACTTCCTTGAGCAATTGCTGCTCTCAGTCATGCGATTATGTCAAGACCTACGAGGAGATCATGAACTCCTTGGACCGAGACGTGAACCATCTGAACAGCAAAAGCACGGACGTCAAGAGAGACATGGATGCGGCGACGAGGAGGGGGCTCAACCCCAAGAGCGAAGTGGTTCAGTGGCTGGAGTCTGTGGAACAGCTTGATCGCGAATACAAGAGGATAAAGGGCAAGTTCAATGGAATGATCAAGTGCTTATGCCGCTTCCCTGTGAATCTGTGCTCCAGCTACCAGCTCAGAAGAAGAGCTGAGACCGCACTGGCGACAGCCAGGGAGTTGAAACAGAGAGTCGTGGACAAGGTGGCCGACGATCTTGATCTCGATCGCTTCGTCGAGATTCCGTGCCCAAAAACCCTGGGCATGGATCAGGTGCTCGAAGAGCTCCAACGACATGCAACAGACGACGGCGTGAGCATCATCGGAGTCCACGGGATGGGTGGGGTGGGCAAGACGGCACTGTTGAGAAGATTCAACAATGATTTCCCAAAGACCCATACGGGTCTTGACGTGGTTATCTTGCTCGAGTTTTCGATAGATTATAAAGTGGAGGAGATCCAGAGGTCTCTATACGGCCGACTGAACTTGCCATGGCAAGATGGTGAGGCGCAGAGGGACAGAGCAGCCCACATATTTCGCGTGCTAAGTAAGTTGGACTTTGTACTGCTACTCGATAATTTATGGGAACCTTTGAATCATCACGTTGTGGGGATTCCAAATCCTGAACCACCATCGAAGTGCAAGATCATATTCACAACCCGAATGGAGGATGTCTGTTCTCGCATGGGTGCAGATAAAATGGTCAAAATGGAGTGCTTAACAGAGGAGTTGGCTTGGGATCTCTTCAGTAGCAATGCACAGATGGAGCCTCTCAGCAACAACGCATATATATTGAACCGCGCTAGAATGCTGGCCGTGAAGTGTGGTGGCTTGCCCGCGGCGCTCGTCACAGTCGCACAAGCCATGGCAAGCAAAAAGACTATTGCCGAGTGGAAGAATGCGGTGAGCATCATGGAGGATGTACCTTCCCAGCTTCTAGGCATGGAAGAGCAAGTTCTCAATCCTCTCAAACTCAGCTATGATCGTTTGCCTGGTGACACATTGCGAACATGCGCCTCCTACTTCTCGCTGGTGGCAGAGGGATGCTGGCTTAGCAGATACTACCTCAGGGAACTATGGATAGGTGAAGGGATTATAGATGACTTCCACAGTACGTCAGATTCTGTATCCAAGGCGTCCTACTGGCTTGGCATACTAAACGAAGCATCTTTGATACAAAGAATCGATCGTGACTACTTCAGAATGCACCCTATGATCCGTGCCATGATACTGTGGGTGGCAAGTGAATGCGGGAAGAAGGAAAACAAATGGTTGGTCCGAGACAGAATCGGGCTGGTAGAAGCACCTGCGGCTGAGAAATGGAAGGTTGCAGAGAGAATATCGCTAGGGTGGAACAGCATAAGTGTTCTTCCAGACGCACCGGAGTGTCCTGACCTCATATTTTTGCATCTTCGAGACAACGGACCTCTGAAGACGATACCAATTGGCTTCTTCAGCAACATGCCCTGTCTCAGGATCTTAGATCTACGACAAACTGGTTTAGAAGAGCTTCCGGCAGGGATCGGCAATCTGCTCCAGCTACAATATCTTGATCTATCTAGCACTAGGATCATATCTCTGCCGAGGGAGCTTGGTGCCTTGGTAAATCTCAGGTACTTCTCGTTGGCATCGGCAACATTTTTGAGAAGCATTCCAGATAAAGTGATATCGAGTCTTCAAGGGCTGCAGTGGCTAAATATGCACAACATTTCTAGTGGATGGAGGGTGGGCGAGCCCGGGGAAGAGGGGGTGTGCTTTGAAGAGCTGGAAAGCTTGAAGAGGTTAAAGGTTCTTGGCATCAGCGTCAGCACAGTGGCTGCTCTTCGAAGACTGTGTGGTTCACAAAGAGTTGCAGCATCCACGCACTGGCTCCAGATAGAAGGCTGCCAAGGATTGACGAGGCTCAACATTCCATCAACGGATCATCTTGGGGAACACATGTGCCACACGATACAGATTCGACTGCGCGCGATGAATGAGCTAGAAGAGGTAATAATCGGTGGCGACCTTGGTGTGGGTGCTGCTCTTTCGAATCTGGAGTACCTTCGTCTCTGGAGTCTCCCAAAAGCCAAACTCGTGTGGAAGGCCAGGCGTTTGGAGAGCATCCAGGAGTTGCTGATCGAAGATTGCAGGGAAATAGATCGACTGATAAGATTGGACGACGAGGCAATGGATGGCTCGGAGACTTTGATTCTCTTCCCTAATCTTAAAAGAATAATGCTCAGGCGGCTTCCGGCGATGGAGAGTCTGAGTGATGGGAATGTAGTGTATTCATTTCCTAAGCTGGAGACCATGGAAGTGCAAGGATGCCCCAGGCTAAAGAAGCTGGCATTGGTCGCCAAGGAGATGAAAGAGATTAAATGCGAGAGAACATGGTGGGAGCAATTAGACTGGGAGGACGATCGAACCAAGTCCTTTGAGCATCTCTTCAAACCGATGTAGCAGCTGCATCACCATTTCCATTCTCGCATGCCTTCGCATAGAGTGGTTTGATGCTTCTTCTTGCTTGTGTCCCACTGTTTGACTGTAGTAATGATCTTGTGTGAATTGTGTACGAGCTAGTGGCTTTGTGTTGTGAATCCAACCGAGTCAGCCTGTGTGTTCGAGAGGTTGTGAGTTTGTGATGGGTTTAAAGATTTCTAATGGGCTGCTTTATGGTGATGGGAGCTTTGGGTAGAGTGAAGATGTCTTCAAGCTCTTCGGGATACTTACTTGCTCATTAAGAAGCACTATCTTGCCATATTTATCTCGACAGGAGTAACATAAGTATATATGTGAGGAAATCTTTGAACCAACGAGTCAACAAGTTGGTGCTTCTGGTCGAATCAAAGGTCAACAAAAGAAGAACAGGAAAAAGATTATAATGCGACAATATTACAACATTTTAAAGGACGATCACTCTTCAGTGTTCCCTTTGGTATCCATAATGAAGCTCAGAAGCAGTCTCTCAAGCCAAGTCCATCATTCCATCGTGGAAAGCCACCAAGTGGTCCCTCTTGACGCACCGTGTCATCAAGCGAGCGCCGGGCTTGGGCACGGAGGGCTTCACCACGATGCACGTCGCCACGTAGTCGCAGTTCGTCAGCGGGACGACGTGCACCGGCGTCCCCCACCCGTAGTCCACCTCCGCGAACCCCAGCCGGGTCCAGTCCGACACCAGCAACGAGTCGTAGGCCGACGTCAGCCTGTACGGATCCTCTTTGAGCTCGCCCTTGACCCACCTGGCGAACTCGGTCGGTAGCTTCTTCTTGGCATCTTTGATCAGCTTCACGACCTCGACAATGGACGCATCCATCATCTTCCCGCTCGTCGTCGTGGCCCTCATTATGTAGTAGCAGTTGCCGTAGTATCCCCCGTTCGGCGGCAGCACTTGGTGCAGCAGCTGGCGCGCGTTCATGGCGAAGCAGAGATGGACGCTGGCTTCGGGGTCCAGGTGGATCGCTCGCGTCCGGCTCTGCCAGGCCTTGGCGATGAGGACGTCGAAGGTGGAACACCTCTGGCCCGTCTGCTCGATGAATTGGCTCTTCAAACGGGATATGCACTCCAAAGACACATCCATGATGAGATATTGCATGCGGACGTCAGACGGGGCCGGCGGCGGCCCTGACGTGAATCTCGGAGGGGCGGGGATGGCGTCTCTGCACCAGACCGGTTCGACGGTGGGCCGTCGGTGGCCGGACGCGATCTCGCCGATCGCCGCCACGAACTGGGCTGCGCCGGGACCGTCAGCTATGGCGTGGCTGAACCTGAGGCCCACCACGAATCCACCACATTTGAACTGCGTGACCTGCGTTGATGATGGAGAAGAAAAGAATTGAGCCACAAAGCTTAAATGTGTTGAAAAGTGTTTAGTGGAAGATGTGGCGGCGATGAATTCCCCGATTCAATATCTTCTCCACCTAATCTGACATCTTCCTTTCGATCGCTATGACGGATATTAAACGAATGGGTAGCAGAAGGTGGATGGAACGCAGCACTATCCTTGCGCTGCTCCAACCAAATCGACAAACCAGAGAAGAGAAAATACCTGAACCAACAGTAGCAATGACTCCTCCTCAGATTGCTCCAGTTTAGGTTCCAGATGAGGCAAGAGTTCGTCCTTAGACATCATCAATGGATGCTCCAAGTAGTCCACGTCCTCCAGCCGGCAGCCAGCCGACGCCTCGATGAACCAAACTCCGCCACCGTTGCAGGATATCTGCAGTTCCCCGTGCTCCGGCTCCACAAGCCGGCCAGCCAAAGGATAGTAGTACACCAGAGCCTTGGCCAGTGCTCGTCTTATGACCGCTGCTGCCTCTTCTCCTTCCCTGAACACATGGAGGGACTCGATGAGGGCTCTCTGCGTCGGGTATCGGTCGAGCCAGGAGAGGCGGAGGACGCTGGAGGGCGTCGGCTCCGAGGGGACGACCAGCTTCTGGGAAAGCCTGGTCACCGTCATGGCGATCGAAAGATTAGATTGCCTGCGCCTGTGAAAGGTAAAGGTACCACATATGGGGAAGCGGCAACGAACGGCATTTATAGAGCTCGTCTCATTAGAATTGCTTTGATTAATCACCACGAGATTGGTTTCGGACAATGAGCAATTTAGGCAAGTGCTTGTTTGCTTTCGATCACAAAGGAATCGTGTGGGCCGTAACTTCGTCAACCTGACCCCATTACCTTCGTCTAGAACACCTTTCTTGCTTGGTGGTGATTCTTTGTTTCTGAACTTGTTTGGTAATAGTGCACCTGACTTCCATGAAACTTTCTCGACTGTAGTTTGTGAGTGTGAAACTAAAACGAGAAGACGGACACACTCATGATGACACTGATCGGAGAATTCAAAAGGTAATGAACAAAGGAGTGAGGAGCAGATAGAGCCTGCAAGTTGAGTGGAACACGTCTTGTTTAATTATCGAGTATAAGGTTTCTGATTCATGTGGAGAGATCTACTGATTCGTTTATTTCCCACAACCAACAATGGATGCATTCAGACCGACAACTTGTTTCTTGCTTTCTTTTTCTGATCAAAGAAAACCCTAATCTCCTGATGAACATGGTAACCTGAAACACATCCAATCCTTTTTTTGTCTTCTACCTCAGTATCGACCATAAAGCTGAAGTGAAGTCAGTCCAACAAACTATAAAGAACTCACTGCAATGAGATTCTTCGTAAAATGATCCAAACTGCCCCCGAGAAATCTGACAGCGTCCTCACTCACCTTAGACACATTGCACGTACTCATGCAAGCTCTCGTCAAGAACCACGATCACCTGAGACGAATAGATTTCGATATGAACACGTTTTCAGCTCACAAACGATATAATCTATTGCGCATCATATCGATTCTCACAAAGAACAGATTAGGTCACAGCACGAAACACACGTTTCGCAATACCTGTGAACGTTGTAGCTAACACGGAAAGGAGCATTCGTTCAAATAGCTTCTCAACGGACTCGTCCATGGAGTCTGCAGCCGTGAGACCTCATCATGACCTAAATCTTGGGTGGAGATGAATCGTCCAATGACAATGATCCATGGAGTCGACAGCTATGAAATGCACTGAGCTCGTTAGTGGGATGAGATTAGGACCTCCACTGTATTATATTACAAAGGGATCAAAAGTATTGGTGTCTTCGTTCTGCGAACCAGCGTTTCTCCTCTCGAAGCGGGGAAGCTTCGCCCGATTCCATTTGATTCGTCCCTGCAATATTATATGTTAGTGATCGACTACCATCTGATGCGTATGGTTCGTTGTAGGATGAGAATATGATAATAAATGACTTCATTTTTAATCATACACTTACTGTAAGAAATAGTTCTGATCATGATTTGGTTCAATTTAGAACCAAATTGGACTAGAATTTGTCCTGTGGTTAATAAGTTTCAAATCGAATCGAAATCAATCTTAGACATTCAGTTCTAATTCTAAATCAATATGAATATATATTTTTAATTAAAATCAATAAATCAAATTAGAACTCAAAGTAGATGGCGTTGTTAAATGTATTATAAACCTTATCTTAAGTAGCAATCTACACTAAGAACTTTCACTTTGTATCCTTTACAAACATGGATATTCAATAAATAGTTCTTTTAGTTGCCTTTTTATTTTTAACACGAGAATCACATGGGCGTATTGGAGAAGAAATCGGAAACCGTGGGTCAACCAACTAGTCAACCATCTCCCACTGATGAGCTAAGCAATAAACGTTAATGAGACAATGCAATTATTACTTTTATAAAAAGTAATGCTTGTGTATGTCAGGTGTGAGTTGTACTTTAATTAATTAATTAATTAATTAGCATATGAGTCATAATTAACCCAACAAAAATGGCTGGAGAAATTAATCGCAACTCCTAATATGGAACATTATAATCAGCTTAACAGAACAAAATGATGGTAAAGCAACACCTTACATGGGTTAAGCTTTAATCAGCGTTCAAAGGGTAAGGAGTTCCATCTCAAAACCTCATCATCTCCAGATACTGGACATGACAAATCTTAGCTGATAGGAAGAATTAGGATGAACTAAGCCCAACCTATTGCTTGTATACAAATTATAAAGAACATGGATTTCGCTTTTGTGTTTTAAGATTGGATACCTTTTCTGAGCCGAGGTTCGATTGGGTCACTGAATGGATAAGGAAAATGGAGTTTGGTGATGTGGCACTCGACATTAGTCGAGCTCAGTGTTGGTGGTGATGTCCATTAGTGCACGCTTTTGCGCCATAGTGGGGTTGGCAATGGAGGAAGGTGATGATGAGCTCCGTATGAGCCTTTTTGAGCTCCTTGCTCGACAAAGTTAGTGGGAATCAATTCGAAACGTTGAATTGCTAGCTACCGAAGGTTGACCTTTTCTTTATATTTCGGTGTGATTTATCTGGGTAATGTTGGTGTCTTTGGAGAGGATGATGGATCAGATATTTTGAGTACCATAGTGTACTGCTAAGCAGATTCAGATACTCTTTAATTTAAGTTGCAAAGATGAGCTCTTGTATTGCTGGTGAGTTCAGATGGAATTCGGATGGTTGATGCGATAACTTAGTGAGGAAAGATTGGATTTGTTATCAGAAACTCTGAGATGTGTGTGTTGTTCATGGTGGTTGCAGGTGGAGAAACACGGCTTACACGATCGAAGGTTGGCATCAAAGGAGGGGTTGGAAGTGACGCTTCGTGAAGGTTGTTGATGTGTTCAGGAGCACTAGATTTGCTAATTTTGTGTGCTTTGTCTTTATTCTTGGCGATGATGAGATGTGGGTGAAATCACATCATTAAGTAATATAAATTTATGGTTTTGGGAAAAAAAAAAAATATTGCACATTCCTTGATCAAAATTTTGATGAATCTGATGAGTCATTATATGTCGCTGTCAGCGTGAGTACGAGGAGGAATTGCCTAATTTAGATAAACCTATTTAGTTTTGCCCTTTTGTATGAGCATAAAAAAGTAGATATGAAGATAGAGAATGACGTTGATACATACTTTTCAAACTATTTGAGATTAAACATGTTTGTGAATGAATGCCTCCCTCGTTTGATGGCTTTTACGAGTCTCTTTGGTGAAACTAGTGATGTCAAAATCAATCCAACTTGATTCATGATTGCATGCATATGAAATATGATATGGTCAAAGAGACAATACGAAAGCTTTCTAGGTGGTTGAGGAGAGTTTCGACACTTAGTTTTCAATATGATATCTCTGACACTTAAGTTAGTAATAATTATACGAAAAAAATATTTTACTATGCGAGTGAAATATTCCTCGTCTTATCATTTTCAACTGTTTGCACATGACCTAATTATTGATAAAAAATTATTTTTTTTCTACTAAAAATATCGTCATCGGTCGTAGAGATTTTTTATCCTTGTTCCTGCTTTCGCTCTTGCCTTATCTAAATGAGTTATGAGGTAGGGAATAAGAATGAGATGGGAATGAAGATGATGAAGCACTTCACGTCTTATCTACATATTGATAAATAGTTTGAGATTTTTGAAACTAACGTCTTACTTACAAGGATAATAAAAAGTCATTGTGAAATAAGAGAACTCTAACAATTGAGACTTAATTTTTCTATAAATATTCGATTTTGATTCAAAAGAATAAGATATAAGAAATATTTTAAATGCTTCTACGGCTACGAGGATGAAAGAAAATATATAGACTTTATGGAGCTTACGTGAAAGGATATAAAATGAATTATCACTCAATGATTTTGTAATTGATCTCACATAATAAATAATTTATTTTTTTATAAATCTAAATAAAATCATTAAATTATATTAATCTTATATTATATTTTAATATATTCTTAATTTATTGATTTCTAGATGAAGAAGAAGAAGAAGAAAGCGGACCGGCCTTCTTCTTAGGCCGTCAACTTCCTTTTCCATGGTTCAGCCCGACCCGGCCCGGCCCGACCCGGGTCGGCTCAAATTCCATTACCCGTCGTCGGTGCAAACCAATTTCTTGCGTCCCCTCTGTCTCCATTTCCAGCTGTCGATTAATTTCTCTGCAACTCTTCTCTATGTGACGCTGTGCGAATCCCTCCGCTTCTCTTCCCCTTGATCGAGATCTCGTCAAATGTCGTGTTCTTGAAATAGATCACTCATCGATCTTGAGTCATCGCTGCATCTTCGCGTCGATCGATCGTCATCGGCATCTTGAAATGATCGAACGAGTCGGAAACCCCACGCCTGTTGGCTGTTTCCGGGACCATGCACCCAGATCCAGGGCTCTCCTGTACTAAAATATCGGATTTCATCTTGCGTTTTGGTTGATTCGGGCTTCAAGCGGTCGGCTTTCGTCTCAGGATCTCAGATCTGGCAACCAGATTCGACTCTGAATCGTGGGAGCAGTTTTGCGATTGGATCGATTCGGAAACCTAAGATCAAGTCGGTCGTGTTGCTTCACCGAATTCTTGCTCCCTTGAGGTGGTCCGTTGAGATTCTAGGGCTACTTGAGGATGAATCCGAGACCGGGGCAAACGCCTTATCGTGATCGGACGCAGGAGTTCCTCAAAGCAGTCGAGAATTTTAAGAAGTCCTTCGCATCGATACCAGATGCAACAAGCAGTATTGCCGCTCCGAAGTTTGAAGGACCGAAATCGGCTGCCTCGATCCAGTCGGAGTTCAGCAGGAGAGCTTCGCAAATTGGACTCGGGATCCATCAGACTTCGCAGAAACTTGCCAAACTTGCGAAATGTAAGTGATTAATTACAACTGCGTGATATTGCTTCGTTTGTGGTGAATTTGAACTCGAAATTCTTGTCATCGGTTTGATATGAACTGTTTAGGACTATATAGAATCGGATGAGAATATTTTTGTTGTATACAAATACGTACCAGCTAAGGAGCATCCAACTGCAATAATTTACCTTCTCAAATCAAGTATTGCATGTTATTATCTTCTAATATAGTTGAGGTTAACTCATTTATTTGTGTCTCCTGTTCTCATTGTGAAGTAGTTCCTGACAGTCCGTATTTTGGTGATGATGTTCATTAGTTAATGTAGTAGGTTGTATAATAGAAAAGATGACGGTTTACGTTTCAGAAGTACTTCTGGTATGTATTTTTCATGATTTAGAGAAACAACTGAGTCATGGCATCGTTGTTGATAACTTGGTACCAGAGTGAGGCCATTTTCCATGACTCCTTCCAATACTCTTGATTGTCCTTAATGTTGATGAAGATTTACACAACTTCATGTCTATATCCACTATAATATCAACCCTGATATTGACCTTAGTTGTGGTACCATTGGAATACAGCATGGGAGAATGAGTTTTCTTATGCACTTTCCCATGCATCAACTGCCAAGTCTGGCAATTTGTACAACACTTCCAATGCCATTGACTACAACACCATACCTATGTAACATATTTTCAGACAGTCCATATTGGTTTTTAGCTTTTTTCTAGGGGAACCAACCAGTCTGGAGTATTTCCCTTGTACGGCGATTATGGTTTTGGAAATCTTTTTGTAGGAGAGTTTCACTTCATGGCATCCAAACAAGCATCTGGAACTTTTGACAATGACTTATTTTTTCATGCCCAAGCATCACCTAGAGTCTTTTACATATTTAAAGCCTACATTATCGCTTTTTCTTGCTCTAACATATATCTTAAAGGTCCTCAACAGCCCTCAGATTACTCCGAAAAAGTTACTCATCCATTTGGAAGTTATGACAGCCTTGAGACAACAAATAGTGAGTCTTGTTTGTACCAACCAAATTTCTATTGCACCTGTGCTAGACAGTAAGGAACTTGCATCCTGAATTTGAACGGAATAAAAAAATTATCTAGCTTTCGAAGAGAGTGGACAACTCAATCCTATCTGAAATAGGACTGGAGCTACGCCTTTTCAAGACTCTCCTGGTCAAGATATGAAACGCTAAACAAAGTTGCTCACTCACTTCTTGTACTAATAGGATAGATTTTCTCATTTATAGTTTTGTGACTGATTCTCACCATTAATTTTGGTAAATATTTTAGGAAGTTTTTTAGATTTTGTTTTTAAGCCTATCTAATATCTAAATGTCCCAATACAGATCTTGTATGGGATACCATAATAATTCACATTTTAAGAATTCTAGGGAGTAGGGACATCTTTTGATAGGAATTCATGGGATGATAAAAGTATCTTTTTACCACAAAACTAAAGGCCATCCTTAATGCAATGTTCTTTCGTTTATGAAATAAAGTTATATTAATTAGTAGATTAGTTGTCTAGCATATACTATAGGGATCTTTCCTCAAAATGGAAAAAACACTTGTTATAGGTGTCACTTCTCACTTTGATTTTATCACTCAATTTCAAGCTAGGGCAACAAATGAAACCATATTCCTTTCTTCCAATGTAGCTTCCAGCCATCATCAATGCTAGAACATTATCATATATTGTTCCTTTTATAACTTTTGCATTTGTATATGATTGTGGATATTTTACTTCATTTATAACTTTTAATTTCAGCACATAAGCATAGATATAATGAATCAAATGATGGAAGTAAAGATGTATAGATTTTTTTTTTTTGAAATTTTGAATTAACTTGGAAGACTTCAAGCTGAGTCAGGTTGAGGTTTCAAGTTTGTGAAAATTGAAAGCAGGGAAAGATTCATATGAATCACATACGAATCTCATAGATGATTGCAATTTGCTATGATAGGATGCTTTTGTTTTACTGAATCCTCATCCCTCCTAATTTTTGGCTTATTTAGGACATATTTGCTAGTTATTTGTTTTCTGATTATCAAGTGTCATGAGTGCTTTTGTGTTTTCAGTGGCGAAAAAGACATCGGTTTTTGATGACCCTACTGTACAGATTCAAGAACTGACAGCAGTTATCAAGCAGGATATTACTGCTTTAAATTCTGCAGTTGTAGACCTGCAACTCCTTTGCAATTCACAAAATGAAAGCGGTAATATGTCCAGGGACACTACCAATCATTCAACCACTGTTGTTGATAATTTGAAGACGCGCTTGATGAGTGCAACAAAGGAGTTCAAAGAAGTTTTAACCATGCGGACTGAGGTAGATCAATTGCTATTCTATTTTTGTGTGTGCTTTTTTTTTTACTTCACCAGAATCATTAACTATGTAAATTTTTTTCATGGTTTTGTGAAAATCTTGTGTTTATAGAACTTGAAGGTTCATGAAAATAGAAGGCAGCTGTTTTCTTCATCGGCCTCAAAGGAAGCAACCAATCCTTTTCTTAGACAACGCCCACTGGTTTCCAAGGGAAGTAATGACTCTGCCTCTCCCCCAGCACCATGGGAAAGTGGCTCAACAGCTTCTGCTCCTTTGTTTCCCAGGTAATTTGATTAAATACACTATAACCTGCTAAACTTATCATCTCTTGTTGATATTATATCCTATTTTAGAGATTGGATGAATTTAATGCATTTGTAGATGTTGCTCTCTCTTTTCCCGTTGGTAACTAGACAATCTATTAATGTACTTGCAAATTATTTCACCCAGGGGTCTGAACACAGACATTTTTTGTGACGACCGATTTCCATAGAAACGAAGCTTTTCTAGTTTTCTCGTTTGTTGCCTAGTATCAAACTTAAGGTTATCATATTTTTTGTGTGAAAATAGAGACCATTTCAGGTTAATGCTGATTCTTTTATGAATATAGTAGCCTTTTTCTAGTGAAATGTGCGATGTGCCTCCAGTGATTCCTGAACTCGAGTCTGAAAAACTGTCTATATGATCGCTTCTAGTCAATTCTGATGCTTCTTTGTTGACAGGAGGAAGTTGAATGGGGACCCATCATCATCGACTCAGCCTTTGATACAGCAGCAGCAGCAGCAACAACAACAAATGGTTCCAGCACAGGATAGTTACATGCAGAGCAGAGCAGAAGCTCTTCAGAATGTTGAGTCAACAATTCATGAGTTGAGCAATATTTTTACGCAGCTGGCTACAATGGTTTCGCAGCAGGGAGAGCTTGCAATCAGGTTATTTTTTGCATATATGTTTGTTTCCATTTTTTATTTTTTCTTGAGTCAATTGAGATTTTATTTCAGGATTGAACTTGCATCATCTCATTATTGTTCATGATTTGATCCTCAAGCATCTTAGTCATTATCCATTTAGTAAAGAGTCCTCTTTAAATTTCACTAACTTTTTTTTATATGTTTATTATTGGGTTATATGTCTTGGTGTTGTCGTAAGGTTTCTTCTTTGCGCCTTGAATGATTAAGATTTGAATCACATAGCCTCTCTCCTTGTAGGTCTAGGGCTCTATACATTGGCCCTCATGCACTAGCCCCCCCTTTAATTGTTGGATTATGTGCATTAGGATGATGTGTAATAAAATATCCGTAAGTGACCTGTCATGAAATATTGTATGATAATGCACATCTCCAACTCAATATATGTTTTACATAACATGTATACCGTTAGGGGAAAAAAGTCGATGACATCCGAATCAACCCGACACGGTTCGTACCTCCGTGTGCAAGAGAGGTTAGTTGGTCACTAGAGGTTGCTCGAGATTTCTTCGGGGCGTTGAGGTGGACTTGGGTGCACACTCCGTGGCTGACCTGTACAAAGACCGAAATTGGGTGGGTTTCCCAGTTCGATCTTTTTGACGTTCAAGTCAGTCCCGACATCAATTACCGTGCCTAAAGTAGCTTTTTATAGTAGGTTAATAAAGGAGAATATTATGTGGAATGTTCCTCGACAAAACATTCCTTAGCTGTACATGGCTTGGTTATTGGCCGGGTTTTGTCTCATCACCACTGATTGTATAGCCATGTGTAATGCCACATATCGAGCTACTATTGACGGAGAAGATTAGCCCTATCATATGCCATGCTTAAGTTTTTGGATTGGTATTTTATCCATTAGATTTATCTAGTGGTAATGATCTAGAAGTTCCAAATAGAATTCATGCATGAATTTTGTGGACTAGTTGTCTTTTCTCTGCCTTCTCTTGATCTCCTTGTTCGTTTTGTGCCCTATTGTTTAAAGGTTTAACTTTAATTTTCCATCTCAATAGTGGACCAAGTTTTCTTTTCTGAAAACTGGATAAAAAAATTATCACAATTGGTGCGAGTAGGCTTAAATGATAGTCCGTCACTAATAGTAGCAGCAGCACTGCAGGAGGCAGTGGCAAAAGAATAAAAAACCTTGGTTTGACATACTTAGTCATTGTAAAGCATAAATGGAGCCAATTAACTGCTTATTGAGTATTAATTTTGTTAAAAAAATAAAATAAAATGGCATTGGTTATGGCAGGATTGACGAGAATATGGATGACACGTTGGCTAACGTGGAAGGAGCACAAGGTGCACTGCTTAAATACCTCAACAGTATATCCTCTAATAGGTGGCTGATGATCAAGATATTCTTTGTCCTTATGGTTTTCCTTATGATCTTTCTGTTTTTTGTTGCATAATTCTACGGCAGATTTAACAGAACCATCTTTGTTGTCAATGATCTGTGTTCTTTGTAATTTTGGTTTTTCACTATTCCTTTCTGCACATTACACCTGATGATTGGCAAATTAGCTATTTACATGTTTTTGTTTGAGAATTATGTTCTTGCATATGGGGCCTTTTTTTTTCCCCCACTTTCCTAGCACAAGAAGCCTTGTAGCTTTAGCAAGAGAAACTGTAGAATTAAGTGAGACAAATCTTACCTACGAAGACTATATCAGCTCTGTTACGCCATATCATGTCATATCTTTGTTAATATCTTGTGCTCCGGAGTAATTCTTTTTCCTACACAAGAGACTTGAATGTGGTTTAGTGAATTAATGGCTTTCTTCCACGGAGTGCACATTGTTGTTTTGATCCTGGAGATCGAAATTGATGTTCAACCAATAGGACAAACCACCATGGAGATTTAGTAATCGTGTTAGGAATCTTTTTGATCTTTGAACAAAGTTGCAGGCTTGAAAAGTCACTGATGTACGCCGTGTGCTCACTAGTTAGCAAATCACTTGGTTATTTTAAAGTAATTTCTCTGCTTGTCTTGCACATATAATGAAATGACATGTACATTCTGATGGAAAAGTAACTATACGATTACCATGACCTAGTTTTCCCTTGGTATCTCCGCTCCTCTTTAACATTTTGTGTTTCCGGGGCTCCACGATGGGTGGAGGCTTTGTCAACGCCTTGTTACGTATCCCGTCGACGTGGTTCGATCAGGTTATATAATCAGTATTAATATCAATATCAGTATAATTTTCCTTTCAGAGTGAGGAGAGGTAAAAGGGTGACACGGGCTGTGTGTAGGAGGACATACCAAGCTCACCCAAAGTTACTATTACCAATCTGAGGTATTCCTTGTGTATATGCTTCCATCATCTTTCGTAATTCAAATCGTGAGAGGGCAGGCGATAAATATCTTCTCCTCGTGATTGCATAGGTGAGTGAGGAAATCTAAAGATTGATTTGCTTCAAGCTCAAATCTAAAACTAATTAGATGACATATGGTTGATTGAGTCAGATCAATCGATGTGCGTCTTGGATTTAGTATCACGACCCATTTAATGATCTTGGAAAGTGGATGTGCAATCCACTGATTTTTTTTTCTCGATTTCTTCTAAATCATTCGAATCCCAAACTAATTAAGCATTGGAGAGACAAGGAATACCCTCGACTAAGTTTTGTAGGTTTGACACCTTTAATGTTATATTTTTTTTTTTTTTGACGAAACTTGATTAGAAAAAGACCTCACTTGGTTCAGATTTAGCTTTCAACTTGAACAACCAAAATCTATATCAACATAAGCTCTTTCTACCCTTTGATTTATCCCCATTACAAAATAAAAAAGTAATCTATACTCAGTGAGTAATCAAAATTTTGACTAAGTATTGGGGATCGGAACTCACCACAATAGCATGTTTGTGAGTGTTGACGATAAAATGTCTTTTGTCGATCTCATATAATATCCTTTGGTTAGTCTAAAAAAGAGGATCCCTTGATTCCACTCCATCACCTCCCTCGAGATCTTCCAGGCTCAATTGATGACCATGGTATCTCAATCAATCTCGAAGAATTCTTCGTCTCCCTTTAGACAAGCGACCATTATTTTATAGCGAAAGGTGAATGGATGAATGAAGCATATATAGAAGGCATTGTCAGACTATATATTCGAGGGTGTAGAGATGAGGAAGACATGGTTCGCTCCCTAGTTGATATTGTTGAGTGACATGCACCCTCTCGACCTTCCTCATCTTGGGAGGGCTTAGTCTGTCAGGAGAATGAAAGGATCTTGTTGCCACATCTCGACCTCCCCAATCTTGAGAGGGCGGCGTTACTGCCCCACTACCAATCAGATGTATACAAGTATTCTCTCTATTCTCCGGTAATATTGTTCTTGCCTTTGCTCTCAAGTGATCACATTCATGCAAAGGGTTGATGGTGGGTGATGGGTAAGAGTGTTAAAATTGAATCAGAAAATCAAACTGAACTCTTATTATACCCAAACCAAACCAGTTTAGTTCGAACTGGTTCATCATTAATTCAGTTTTGAAAGCTCTAGTTTGGAAAGGTACAGTTCTTCTATTTGGTTTTAGTTTGGATCAAACTAAAATGATTTTAATTTAAAAATACCAACTCAATCCAAAGACCCTAAAAACTCTAAAATCCTTTCCCAAACTCGGCAAGTTCATTGCTCTTCCTTCGTCTCCGTAGCTCTTCCTCGTCGTCTTCTTGCCCTTGTTCTCTCATCTTAGGCATAAATTATATTTTTTTATCATCCTTTTTTGTTAATAATTTTTTTATTGATTTATATGAACTGTGAAGTAATATTACTCCTCTAGGGCATCTTTCAATAAAAGAATAAAAAAAATCACTTATGCATAGACCCAATTATTTAGAATATTTAGAATGATATTTGTCATATAAATTTTTTATGAATATAGATCCAATTGGATCATAATTCTAGCTTGATCCGATTAAACTAAACTGGTTCATATATATATATATATATATATATATATATATATATATACGTACATAAAAATAAAAAACAAATAGGTTAATCGATTAATCGAATTGGTTTAACCAATTTTGAATTGGTTTAGTTATATAGGTCAATTTAGTTGATTTGGAGCCTTTTTAAAGACTCCTAGCAGTTAGCAGTGTGCTTATAACTTCTGCATTGTTGAGGTGGTGTTGTGACACCTCATTCACTTCGGTAGCTTGAAAAATAATTGAATGAAGTTAATTTCAGATAAATCAGCAAAAAACAAAACTATCAAGGCGGAGGTTAATTTCAGATACCGACCTCGAGACGCAAGGCTAAGCCCTATTTCCATAAACAGTGTCATTTATTCATCTGCAAGGTAGCCATGGTCTCGGACAAAGTGTCTGCTAGTCGATGTTGTTGTTGTTGTTCTTGTTCCAACCTATTCAACTTGGGGTTGATATTCTGAAACTCTTGGGTGGAACCAAGTCCAAGTTGATCGACCATCTTTTTCCTGAAAAAATAAAAAAAAAGTACATCTTATTCCATCCTTTGTTGTAGAAAAGATCATATGATTTTACATCTAAAATGGATAGATAAGAAGTAAGCTGAGCCCTCAGAGCACATATTTAAGCACGAGTCTAAATAGAGATGGGGTAATAGCGAGCTTTCGGCATTCTCTAACAAGGGTAGCTAGAGACTCGCCTCTCAAGGGGCAGCCTTCCTCGGTGCAACCACTTCAACCCCTTCACTTAGAGGAGAAAGTTTCTTCTGCAAACACTGACGAATGAGACAGGACCGGCAAACTGCTAGTCCCTTATAGAGGAGGAGGAAGCAAACTCAGAAGTTTTCCTTATGGTTGGAAAGAAAACAAGTGTCGAATGCTCTAAACATCCGAAAGCTCTGATTTGCTTTGAAAGCATGAGAAGAGCGAAGGGAGAAGACTGGTTATTTATAGGGCTCCTCAAGTGACCCTTGCTATAATCGCCTCATCATTTGACGATTCAACATGGTAGCATGCCATTGCACATGATTGAAATGACATGATCATGGCAATCTTCTGAATCCCCGATGGTTCAAAGAATCTCCGTGTGGGTGTGTGCATAAGGAGTCACACATGGGCTCAATGTTAGACCATCATTGCCAAGATCTCAGACATCGTATCTCGTCAGATTCAATGAGTGGCTAACATAACACACAGATGAATCGATCAAATGCACATATTCATGACACATGATTGAAATGGTCCAAGATGGCACACAACCATATTGACGATGCACACCCGAATTCGACAAACGTGCATACTAATGACATGCAACCGAAATGATCAAATGCACACATCGATGATGCCTAGCCAACCGCCCAATAGAGTTTGTTTATGGTATTGACAAGGTAACTTGGATCGCTTCTCGACTCAAACGATATGGCATCGATGACACAGTTGACACACAGACGGCTTGAGGTTACGCAGACATTACATGATCAATACCTTGCCACCACATAAGCAAATATGTGTATAACATACGACCAGTAGCATGGCATCATATGGCCAACATAATAACAACCCGAAGCCATATAGACAAAACATCACCGAAACCTCTACTAAGGCAGACCAATCGATGTTTACCTTTCGATGCACCGCAACACCACAACCCTAACTGGACCCAAGAGCAATGCGTAATCATGTCTTATCATCGTCGACGGTCTCAAAAGTAATGATCCTTAAAGTCCATTATAAAAGAGGCTCCCCGGTGCATTCCACCCACACAATTTTCTCTAGAACTTTGTTCGAATCAGTTTTAAGTATCAAAAACATATTGGTTGAGAACTCTCCTTACTTAATTTTGTAAGTTTGGCACCCTCGAACACACTTTTTTTTCTTTTTGGCAAAACTTAACCCGAGCTTGACACAAAAGGGACCTTAATTGGCTCAAATTCAATCTCCAACCTGAAAAACCAAAATCTACATCAACGAATACCAACAGTAATATCAATACCAATAACCGATATCAATGATTACAAATACATATATCATTATCATTAGTATTACCATTATCAACATCGAAACCAACATCAAACCAATATAAGTACCATTATCATTACCACTACAAATATCACAACCATTATTATTATCAATATCATTACTAATACCTATTGTTATTACTATGCATGAAAAACTCGAGACAAAAGTTTGCCCATAAAATAAGTACCCTCCACATCCTAATTAGGCACTGAACTAGGTATCCTGTTTATCATGTCGCATGCAGTTGAATAGTAGCTTATTGAAGCTATTAAATTTAGGCAAAGGTGTATAATATACTTGATTACAGAATTAAAAAACACTAATACAATGAAAGTGTCCTCTTCATCATCGGACAAGCCTCAAAACTAAAACTACGAGATTAGTAATACAATGTATCTGCCTCATCAGTTTACACACTGATTTTATTTAGTTTTCTGTGACCACAGCAATAAAGAAAAAACAGGCATATCTGCAAACAATGTTGTGTTCCCTTGATTGATTTATGACTTCAAATGTCGTAAGTTATTATACATTTAATTCATTGTCAGCAGGTAAAGGCTCAAAAACCGATTCCACTTCATCCATGTTAACATCCTCCAACGTACAAGGACTCCACTTTGGATTCTGCACAAAGAAAAATAAATATCACACAACATTAAAGAGAGATGAACAGCTTATTCATGACAAGAAAATCATATCGCTGATTTCTTACCACAAAACCTTTTCCCATAGAGATAATCTATCTAGTATTAGACAATATATATTTCTCACAAGGATCAAACTCATAGAGCAATTAGAGCCCCGATACAAGATAATATGCTAGTCATCATCCTTTAGCCCCTCGAGTCACTTTAGATTTACGAATGAAAATGTAGACCTAGCTCCTTCAATTGTTGGTATACTTTGGCTTGCAGTATAGTCGAAAACTAAAAATATCATGAAAGTTTGCACTAGTTTTGAAAATAATTAAAACAAGGAAATATGCATCACACACGAGAGGAATATTTCCCACAACATAAAACAGAACAATCAGGTCACAAGATCCAACTATTTTTAAGCCAGAATGTCCTCCTACGTTCTAAATGACATTCACTCAGTAACCGAGTGATGCTTCTAATGTTCTCTTTAATGACAAATGCTAAGAAATATTTCTCACAGTTCTGAATTACCTGATCCTTGTCGACCAAGACTGCTCGGACACCTTCAGCAAAGTCATCTCGGATTGAGGATCTCAAGGCAATCCGAAATTCAGCCTTCATAACTCCAATTAGCTGGAGTTACAATATCAGCCATGATTAACTGACATAATCATGTGTAAATAACAATGATTACCAACATAAGACCATGTCTACGAGACTTACTTTTGACAAGTGATGTTCACTGTTTCCATGTGCTAATGCAACTTCGGAGAAATGCTTCTGAGTTATGCAAAGAGAAAAAGGAGCACCTTTACCAAGTCCTGAAAGGGCCTCACTTGCCCATTCTGCCACTGCAGCCAAAATAATTATCACGGTATTACATACATACCACGTATCTATTATCAACAAATTCAGATAAAGAACAGGCTAACAGGTTTCCTAATGCATTTATGCTCAAAGACACACGACCAGGAAATATCAGGTAAGTCCAGCGTAGAATGCAAGGAAACTTCAAACTTCATTTCTCCTTTAAGTACCAGAGAAACTCTTCTTATGTATTATTAAAGTTTCTGCATGCCTTCATGTTTGACAAATATTTGCAATGAACACTGTAGTTTTTTTTCACCATCTAAGGCCTACAAAAAGAAAGAATCACAAGAAAAGGTAGTCAAACAAGTCTGCCCTGTGCAAAACGAGGAGAAACCAGGCATTAGGTCTGCTAAAAAAGGAAAAACAACTTCTTGTAGTCTACAACTCTACATATGAATATATCTGAATGATGGACCACAGCACCATAATATACCACTTCAACCACATTTGTACAGCACCAGGGTGGTGCCTGAAAGGTATAAATTTGTGTACCTATGAACTATATTTGTGGTTGACAGCTGCTAATATGACCTTATGTGCTGCAACATGCAAAGAGAGCAAGTAATAAGACCTGCATGCCGGGTATGCCCTGGTACATACTGGCATGGCATGGCATGACACTGTAAGCACTGGCACATGCTGGCATAAATACATCCAAGTGGCATTCCATCACTTGAGTGGCACACGGGTTGGATGGAACACCCCAACTCCTTGCTTAAGATACACAATGGTGAAAAATGGGTTGATTGCAGAAATGTAACTTAAAACAAAAGATCTAATTGTGTAGATTAATTTTATTGTTCTCTATAACATTAATTTGTTGAGCTCCAGCGCTTGCCATAAGATGTCCCATTGTGATCCTGTATTAGCTGACATAGGCACCTTTACTTTTCTCAAGTGTCAAAAGACTCAAAACTACTTTGGACAACTGAGCTAAATGGCAATAAAGGACAAAATGGCTGACCCAATCCCATTGAATCAATGATCCTTATAATGTCTGCTTTGTTCCTCCAAGCATGTCTAGTTTAAGTAGTCAAGCTTTAGCTTTGTTAAATAGAGAATTTAGTTTTTGTATTCATCTTTATTTATTTTCAAATGGTTATTTCCATGTTTTCTTATCTGATAAAAAGTTGAAAATGCAGCAAGTTATGAGTCATCAAAGTTTCAAACAACCCAAATGGTTTCATGACAATGAGTTCATACACACCCAATCGACATGACAGAGAGGTCTCCTAGAAAAACGAAAATTTGAGATTTATGTCCAACAAGTTGAATAATTTCACAATCAAATTCATTTAACTATATAAGCTCAATGATAGAATAAGGCTTGCACAACATGTTTACAGTCATGATGGCCAAATACTGAATAAAGTCAACAAACTAAAGCACTAGAGAATATGTTTTTCAGATCTTATAAATCACATTACATATAAATATCTTCACTGTCTTAGCACATGTAAACAATCTGATGAGATTCTTTGCTTGGTGTTCTAAATATTCTCTCTTAAAAACATCAGCAGCCCCACATAGCTAGATAATGAAAGCAAAATCTAACAGAAAGCCAAGAAATATTATTTACCCTGAAGTAGAGGAAAAAGGAAGTAAATGATAGCTTAAATTAATAAATTATTATGTTGCTAAATTAGAACATACCTGTAGAGTCAGCACTTGTTTGATGCTTTTTCAGCCCTTCTATTGTCTCACAGACCGATCTATTTGCACCGAAACATTGAGCAATCTGAGGAAAAAATATTTTCATTTGAGCCTCCGAAGCAGGATCCTTCTTGTACCCAGCTAACAGTGCATGGATGTCTTTGTCAGGCTCATCAGTGCTGCAAATGGAAAATATAACAAATCAATATTATCTCAATTATTAGAAAACATAATTAAAATGCATTTGAAGTGATCAATTTTATATAAGATATGCCAGAAATTTTACTGGTACATCTTTCATAAAAGCCATGATTATAAACAAAATTTTCAGTTGCTTCTGTGGAGCAGGGCATAAAGATAGGACATTAAGAGACAAAACGGAATATGCTAAAAGTTGTAATTTGCTGAAACTGGGTAGGAAACATACAAAAACTCAGATTGAAAGGCTGTAAAGAATCAGCCTAAGAAGAAATTTAGAATGTGATTGGATTCAATGGCAGCACCTTCTAGTTGCTTTTAGATTCACTTTAAGCCAAACAAAAGAAAAAAATAATTTTCATATTCTTTTCGTTCTAAAACAAGTTCAGTGAAGCATCACTAACATGCTTTTAATGGATCACGGGAGCCAAGCAGCCTACAAATATTTGTTTCAGCCCAAAAATAATATGAATATTTGTATAAGCTATCATTCAGCAGGTATACATTCAGATTACTGTTTGACCTAATCTGCAGGGTGAATCTGAATTTCAATATCAAGTACAAAAAATGAACTATAAGGTCAAAGCAATGGAGTGAATACATTCTTAGTTTTCAGGACTATCTTTAAACAATTAGCAATTTAAAACTTATTCAAGGTATTCAATGGTCATCTATGACAGTGCACACATGATCCACATCCCAAAGAAAAAAATAAAAATAAATAAAATCAATTTGAACAATTTTTTATAACATACAAGTTGACCTTTAGCAGAGCTTCCTTGAGTTCAGCCAAGCTTCCAGATGGAACAAAATGTGTTCCAAGACCTACATACAGTGCATCAGCAGGAGAGGATATTCGTTTCCCAGTCAGTCCAAGGTAAGCACCTGTAGCCAAGATAAGATGCAACTAAATTGACATAAGAATGTCACACCAGAAACATCCTATAAGAATACATTGGTGATTGCTTCCAAAAACAATCTTTCATTAAAGGTAATTGATTGTGCAGAATCCAGATAAAATTTAATATTTCAAACCAAGGTTTTAAAGACTGCCCAGTATTTATTTCACCGAACAGTCAGAATTGTACAATACTGAAATATACCGGATAGTATATCGAACCATACACCAGATAAAAAAAATTAAAAAGTAATATCAAGCAGTACCAACCTAATGGTCCAGTAATGGTCCTTGAACAGATGGACAGATAAAGATTTGTATGTACTGGTCCAACCGGTATTTGAAATAAACACTCATATATGCTTGTAGATCACTTGTAGAAATGCCATTGTCTCCCACAATTATATGCTTTCTGCTTTGTGGAAAAATTACAATGTGATCATTCCAAAGACCAGGTAAGGTTCTAAAAAATAACCAGGTAGTTTTTGTCCATAAACCTTGTGATGTCATAAAACTACAACAGAATATAACTCCAAAGATCTCTTTCCCGTCCCAATCAGGTTTCACTTCATCCAGGATTTAAGGAACAACCTCCAAACAAAGAAGTGCTTGCCGGTGCTTCTACCTAAGTTTACAAATGCACCAAATCTTGATCTGATCCACTCCAACATCTGATCTGGTTAGGCTGGATATGGATCATACAGCTTGAACTGAATTTGATCCATGTATAACATATCTGGTGACATTTCTGGCTTTGAATCAAGATTTTACGGTAAGTAACATATAGTGAGGTCATGAACTAGCATTCAAGAGGACTTAGATCCCCCTGACAATAGAAGACTGTGCTATTTTAGTTTTGTGGCCTTTCTCATCCTTCCTGACCATATAAACTGCTAGTCATGCTTTCTTATCATCATCCCCCCTGATAAGGGAGGTTTGCAAAATCTGACTTAGCACCCCCTCCTCACTTACAGTACAATTAACACCTCTTTTATGTCCCTTATCTCTTTTCCTTAACACTCCTCTTTCCTTCTTGGATGATAATCACCTAGCAGCATACAAAAGACAAAATACATGACAAATTAATGCACTTATGCACATAAGGAGATGAAGGGACACCGGAGATGAGATCCTCTTCAATAACCTCCTCGTCTCTTCCGCTTCCACTATTGTCTCCATGGTTTTCCAGCTCAATATTAATTGTGACTACCAACTCAGCTAACAGAGGTTAAGATGGCTCCATCTGCAAGTATGCCACTGATAGTATCCAGCACTGACAGTATCAATATTAATTGCATGCAGCAGATATCCTGTTCTACGTTGTACTCTTTTATCTGCCTTAATAATGTAGCTTAATATTTTTAGCGAGATTATATACTTCCTTAATCATAAGGAAATTGATCAAAGCAGTAATTTATTATTGAATGAATTTTCTTATAAAAAAAAGACTAGGCATTTTTATTATGTATAGTCTTGTGCAAAATAAAATGCAGAAATTGCAAAAAGACCAAGAAGTGAAAATCTCCCACTTACAAGACATAACTATATATAGCGTCTTCAAAATAGATTATGAATGCTTCAGGTAGACAAAAAGGAACCTTCATCAAATTCACTAATAACATATCATTATTTAAGAATGCATAAAAAAAAACACATCAGTAACTCAAAATAAACCATTAAGCTTCTTAAACAATAAACCAATGCAATACAATTGATCTTGCATGGACAATAACAATTCAAAGGTCATGATTTAGAGGTACTCATATCCAGAGGGGTCTGAAACTCTCAGAAAGATGCTATATTAAAGCAAAAGATTATAAGTTGGTTACATCAGCTAACCTAGAAGCTTAAGTTACATACCAACCGCCCCTCCTCCTGGACTGTTGGCAACAATGTAAGCGAAACCAGCATCTGGAAATAAACCAATTCCATTTTCTGGCATGGCAAGGAGAGTTCTCTGATACGATGCCACATCGAGAGATATCAGATGCAAGTAAACTTACTAACCAATGCCAACAAGTACCAGCATAACAGCACTAAAATTTTGGTACCTCGGTAATGATACGAAATCGACCATGACCAGACAACCCGATACCAAACCCCATAGTCACACCATCCATTAAGGATATATACGGCTTTTTATAATCAGATATTTTACATATCAAAGAATATTCTGCAGAAAAGACCTGCAAAGCAAATAACTTATTTGAACCATTAAAAAAGCTTGATGGCTGAAGGATCCTAAAGTCCATATGAAATCAAAATCCAAAGTCTACATTACAAAAGAAAGTGTCTTTAAAGGGATGCAATATTCAACTAATACAAAGGATGACATGTAAGCAAGAGAACAACCTTTAAAGAATCAAGAAGATATGTAGATTGTCCAGTAAAAGTTAACATAAAATACAGTATATGCACATTTCTAGAACTCCAAGACCTCAAAGGAACAGACTTTTTCACTTAAACATAAACAAGTGGAGAGAAAAGAGAGAGAGAGAGAGAGAGAGAGATTTTTCAGACAGGTCATAAAATCAACATCTATGGATTATTTCATAAGCAACTGTAAAAGAAAATTTGACATGACGACAAGATGAATTTATAACCATATATATATATATATAATCTGAAATGCATGTAGACGAATTCTGCATGAAGCCACTGGACAAGGAAACAGACATGGTTTTCAAACATATGCTAGACATGACCAAGGGATGGAACAATTGGAGACCTACTTCAAACTAGTCACCTTCTCATTTCTAACAGATCAAGTAAAAAAATTACAGTATTTATAAAGTTTTGTGGCCAGTCTCAATGTTCAGGACCATTAATGCAAAGCTAGAATTTTCTGAAAGTAAGATATCATGAAGCAAAACACAAGCCAACATGACAAACAACACAAGAGATGCATTATATGTTAAAAGTGACACTGATATTCTGCTATTGCTGGTAAACAATACTCATACCTCAACAGAGGCCAAACAATTTTTGGCTGTCACCATTTACTGTGCTACAAGATCATTTGCACAGAAATTTTTTGTTTGTGTAAATATGGCTAATATGAGGAGTGATCCATGTAGCTGAACAACATGAATGGAATGGCATAAAATGCTAAATCTGAAATTATTAATCGAAATTACTCAAGTCATACACTAAAATTTTCCTTTTAATTATTTCTAAATGTGGAAATATCAGGTTGTAACATTGACACTATTTCCCGCCATGCAATGAGGTCTTGCAGTAGAATATAGAAACCTGACATTACACGAGAGAAGTTTGCTTTCCAATCTATGAGTTGTCTTTAAGTGCAAAAGCAAAGAAAAATGACACTATATCATGCACCAAAAAGAAAAGCAAAGTATGAAATTTATTTCTATTCAAGAGACCTTTGGCACAAGTGGTGTAGTTTTGTCCTTTTGAATTTCTGCTGCTACACCCTTAATATCCATCCCTGCAGTGGTTATTAAGATGGTACTCATGTCAAACCCAGTTTTCTTAAATGTAGAAACACAAACGGAAATGAAAATGTAGGTTTGGACAAGGCAAGAAGCTTAAAATAAATATGAAAAAATGTAAGATACAGATGAATTACCTGCTGAAAAGGCACGATGTGTGCTGCTTTCTACTAAGATGCATTTCACCCTGGGGTTAGTTTCCCACTCATCCAGAAAACCCTTGTATCTTAAGTCCATCTCTGCAGCATTGATTTTAGTCAGCCACCAAAATACCAATGCAACATATACAAGAATAAGAAAGAAGGAACCACCAGCATCCTATGCCATGTTCTCTTCAGAATAGAGCAAGTTGTATATATCTCACAACAGTTAACTTTCAGTAATCCAGTTGTGAATTTTCTTGTTTAACAGCTAAACCAGCTTGCAGAAATATCGTATAATTTTTTTATTGTTGTAATTATTTTTTAGAACTTCCACGATTATCAAAATCCCAGCAGCAACTCGAGCTGGCAATAATTACCCTCACTAGCAGCCAGTCAGCTGTTAATTCTCTCTTGGGATGATAAAAAAGATGGTACAATCTCCTGATCGATCTGAAGTTTTCTCCGTTAAGAACTTGTACAGGTAAATCGATCTAATTGTTTTCTCTTGTACGAACTTGTATATGTAACGATATCACCTCCCTTATCAACTCAAGAACTGATCCAAACAGAACAGAATAGCTGGAGTAGATGGAAAAAGAAGGGTGAAAGAACTATGAACCCAGATTCATGGCGTTGAGGGCTTTGGGCCGATCGAGGGTGATCACGGCGACGCCGTTGGGGAAGATACGACCCTTGACGAAATCCTCCACGGTGCTGGCCATGGCGGCGAGGCAACGGCATGAAATGGAAGGTCGGAAGCGATCGAAGAAGTGGGAATTAGGGGTGGAGAAGAGAGTCGAGGGGAGAAGGGGACGGGAGGACGGCTTCAGTAGGAAGTGGAAGCGAGAGAGTGGCGCACGCATTGTGGTCTGTTCTCTGTGGAAAGCGCCGAGCGAGAGGCTAGCCGGCTTAAACCACTCCTTTTTTACCAAGGGGAAGTCGGACGGACGAAGAAAGGGAGTCTGTTCTCTGTGGAAAGCGCCGAGCGAGTGGCTAGCCGGCTTAAACCACTCCTTCGACCAAGGGGAAGTCGGACGGACGAAGAAAGGGGGCATTCGGGTGACGAAAAGCCAGGGTGAACAGTGATCACTTGGTGTGGCGAGTGGGATTTCCTGCATCACCTAGAACAGCATTCTTTCTCAAACGGACGGTTTAGGACCCACCACATGTAAATGTGGATGGTCCACGTCCACATTATCATGATGTACCGCACGGCGATACGCGGCAGATTACCGAGACTTCGCGCGGGGCCCGCTTTCTTGCGTCAGCCACGCACGAGGTTGGGTGGTCGCTTGCTCACGAGGAAGAGTTTTGAGAGAGAAAATGACCAAAAATTGGACAAATTCTTAAAAAAATCATTTTTCCACATAATATTTTTTTATCCTCTATCATTTATTTTTAAAATTATTCTTGGTCTTCGCCCCATGGTGATAGTCGTCTCCACCTCATAGCCATATCAAGTCCGCATTTATTGTACTCCATCACTCTATGTTACGAGTTATCTTTGTTACCGTAAGACTCTCATAACTATGTTTGTTGTCTTCGTTATGATCACCTCATTACTCTATGTTATATATAGGTTACCTTTGCTCATTGCTTTTGTCTTGTTGCCCTACTATAGTCGCATTCATTGTGGTCGCTTTATCACTCTACGCTGTGAATTGTCTTCATCATTGTCCTTGTTGTCTCTGTCCTTTTGTTTGGTAGTCACCTCAATTTGTAAGGTCCATATGTGTAGGGCCCTAGTCCACCCTTAAGAAACCTCTATTCCTGATGCCGACGACTCTTCTCGTCACCTTATCTCCAAGGGATAGAGAGCGGAGAGGAGGGGGATGTGATGGCTATTGGTGGTGCAAGAGGGGATGAGGCGTGCTTCCTCATTTGTGACTTGAGAGAGATGAGTAATGTGATTAGGAGCACGTCAAGGAGAGGAGGAACAATGGAAGGGATGATGACCATGCACGGTCGAGGATATATCTGGTATTCATGATCACATTCGCAAGAGCCGGAAGAATAATAACAACATGGCTGGTGGGCAAACATGCCACTAGAGCTGTTATTAAATGTGATCCAGAGAATGAAAGTAAGTAATGTGGTGTGGCCGAAGATGAGGCTTATGTTAGCATGCATGACAATGTATCACTCATGGCAAAACATCACGAAAGAGGTAGTCTAAGTTGTATTGCTTTCATCCTATCGCTTCCTTCGAACACCTTTGTCTCATCCTTGCCTGTGTCATAAATGGCTACCCCATCCCCCTCCATCCTTAGAGAAGGGGTGAGAGGGGCGACGTTGAGGAGAGCAGTCAACATCAACAATAGATACTCCATAGGAAAAAGGTTGGAGCTTGTGTAGAAGAGGTGGTGACCATGTGGAAGGACAGAGGTAATCGATGATTTAACACAGTCAGGCGACGACCAATAGAGACGATGACCAATAAGACGAAAATTAGGGATGATTTTATCTTTTAAAAAATAAGAGGCACTCTAAAAATAAAAAAAGATATTGGGAAAAAAATGAGTTTGAGATTTTTTTAAAATAATTTACTTGTAAAACTTTGTCATATTAGGAAAAACTACTAATAATCATTATTAGGAAAAACTACTAAAAAAAATTTGTCATCTTTTCTATAATGAAAAGCCACAACTGCAAGATATATTATAGCCCACTACTAATAATCATTAGGGCCATCGATATCAGTTATTTAACAACTAAAACAAATCACGTTCATTTATCAAAATTGAGAGTTTGAATCATATATTTTTGACACATGAGACATTAGTCTTATAACGATGTAGGAGAATGACGACATATTATTGTAAAAAAAGTATTTATTTATTCACTCAAAAAGGATAATAATGGTTAAAGTATCTCCATAAAATCTCATTGTAATGTTAATTCCTCCTTCCATCCAAAGGTCCAACATGACTGATTAAAAGTTACGACTATTTAGGTAAATTTATCCAAGTTACACAATTAAGACTCACCAAGTATAAACCAATTTTTTTATTAAGAGTACTTAACAGGTCAAAAATATTCAAAATCAATCTAAAAGAGGGCGAAGATTAGATTCCCAGCAAGGAATCAAACTATTTAACACATCTGGTCTCGAATTATTCCCAATGGATCACCTTCTTTAATACTCATTTCTTTTTTTCTACAGAAGTCATGTGTGATAATTCATTTTTAATGAGTTGTAACTCACATATGCTGAACAAAATGTGACTTAATTCGACTATATATATATATATGTATATATATAAAACCAAATTCACATGAAACTGAAAGCTAATGACATTAGGATATAATAATGATAATTACAACTAAGTCTTTCATTTTAAATGATTGTTGAAATCACTACATGAATATTATCTTTCCTCTTAATCTACTCGGGCAAAAGTACATGAAGAATCCTCTCCGGATGTTTCAATCCAGAGAGAATGAAGTTTCTTTTAGGATTTAAAGAGGACCAAAATTTGCCCCATCAAAGGCTACATTACCAAGCCGTGTACCACACGCAAAAGTACCCAATTAAAGGAGGGCATGGGCCCTACCAAACTTATATCGCATCGGAGAAGGCGGTGGAACCGATGGGTAAAATTCTGGGAGTCCCAAGGGAACGGGTGCCTATTTCCATCTCCCAATGGCACACTTCGTAAATTGATTTAAATGTATGAGCATTTACGTTATGGATTCGACCGGAAAAAGTGAAAAGGTCGAGTCGTCTTTTAGAAATTTCCAACCCTCATGACTCGTCACGTGAACGGTCCATATTCCCGCTAACGTTAGCTCGGATCCCACCCGTCCGTATCATCTATCTCATCGATCTCGGCCGTGCGTTTCTTCGCGATTAGTGCCGTTAGGTCCTCGGTCGTCACCATAAGAAATGTAGACCGTCCGATCGAGATCCTACGCTCAATCAGTCCTGGTCCTTTTCCTTGTAGCTCGCTTTTTCTATTTCCCCATTTCCCTGTTTGCTTTTTTTTTCTTATTGTTATTTTACGTTCGGAGCCATTACGTCTTCCTGGAACGAAGAACCCTAGGCCCGGTACTTTTTCTAGGGTTGATAAATCACCGTCGAGAACATTGATCGATCGGGCGATTCCTGCGGGCAGAAGGCGGGATTGGACTGAGAAATCGGTTTGCCCGTCGATTGCGGATCCGATCGATGGGAGATGTGGCTTGTATCGTCTTTCTTGGTACAGGTATGTTGTTTTGTCATCTCCGGCCTCGATTGCTTCGTTGTTGCCGGGCGATCGATGGGGCAATTGAGACTGATTGAAGATCTTTGTCGTTTAGGTTTGTTTTAGGAGTACATTTGGCGTCATGCGGTCGGAGTTATGCTTACGGATCTGAAATTGGGGCTCCGCTCTCCTCGTCATGTGTGATGGGTGATAACATTTGGGGGTTTCTGTTTCTTTCATTGGAATTCAGGAATTGTAGATGGAAATTAGCTTTGAGAGGGCTGAAACATCCGATATACCTACGAAGCCGAGTTCTTTGGATCTCCAGAGCATTTACGCGAAGAATTCAAGGAGCTCTGATAGAAAATCCTGGGCCGGGAAGGAGGTTTTGGTGTTGGAACAAGAATCCAGAGTTTTCAATAGGAAGCTTGGATCCGCGTTTGTGGAAGGTGGAGAATTTCTTTCAGAATCAAGAAGGAAACCAAGCAGAAAAGAGGCTTCTGTGAGCAGTCTCGAGCGTGGTTCCAAGAGGCAGCGCAACAGTTTAAATGTCTCAAGGCCAAAGCAAAACTATATTTCCTATGCTCAGAAGAGGGACAAAACCACCAACACAAGTGATGCGACACTTAATCTGGATTGGTCAAGTGGGAATGAACAATATTTAGAAACTGATCTTTATTCACAGTTGTCAAAAAAGACAGATCATACATCTTCAAGTGGTGGAACCTCTAAAAACGAGAATTATTTGGGAGAAGATCTCTTTATCCCGAAGCGGCCTAGGGGTATCTTTAAGTGGAAAAAAGCTAAAGACCCTATTAGCTTGGGAATTCCAGTTGGTAACTCTAATCATGAGTGGATTAATACTGATACCCAGGACCAAAAATCATCGATTAGTGTAAATTTAAATTCACCAGTGTTGAATGACAAGCAGAAAAAGAAAGCTGATGATTTTGAGCCGAATGGGTTCAATAAAGATGATTCTGCTCCTTGCACTAGTGTTGAAAATGAGAGTCATTCTGAGGATGATGATAGAAAGGTTGGAAGTAGAAGGAAGTTGAAGATGTCTGAACAGAATTGTACTGGGAATGATGCACCTCTGATAGACAACTCTGAGGATTCGGTTGGGGATTCTCTGGATGATGATGAGGAGAACCTTGAAGAAAATGCTGCTAGAATGCTTTCTTCGCGATTTGATCCAAATTGTACTGGTTTCTCTGGGAAAAGAACATGTGCAGCAGATCCGGTAGAAGGATCATCATTTTTGCAATCTGCCGGTGGTAGGTTGAAGGTTTTACAGGCTGAATCTTGTTCAGTGGATGCCAAAGGTCGGGTGCTTCGGCCAAGGAGGCACAATGGTAAAAGCTTTGCTAGGAAGCGTCGCCACTTTTATGAGGTTTGCTCAAGGGATATGGATCCCTATTGTGTCGTTAAGCAGAGGATCAGAGTATTCTGGCCTTTGGACAAAAGTTGGTACTTTGGCCTAGTCAAAGGTTATGATCCTGTAACTAGGTTGCATCATGTCAAATATGATGATCGTGATGAAGAGTGGATAAATCTCCAAAAGGAGAGATTCAAGCTGTTGCTTTTTCCAAGTGAAGTTTCCAGCAAGTTTAATTTCCATCACTCTATGTTACGAGTTATCTTTGTTACCATAAGACTCTCATAATTATGTTTGTTGCCTTCATTATGATCACCTCATCACTCTATGTTATATATAGGTTACCTTTGCTCATTGCCTTGTAAGACTCTCATAACTATGTTTGTTGTCTTCGTTATGATCACCTCATTACTCTATGTTATATATAGGTTACCTTTGCTCATTGCTTTTGTCTTGTTGCCCTACTATAGTCGCATTCATTGTGGTCGCTTTATCACTCTACGCTGTGAATTGTCTTCATCATTGTCCTTGTTGTCTCTGTCCTTTTGTTTGGTAGTCACCTCAATTTGTAAGGTCCATATGTGTAGGGCCCTAGTCCACCCTTAAGAAACCTCTATTCCTGATGCCGACTACTCTTCTCATCACCTTATCTCCAAGGGATAGAGAGCGGAGAGGAGGGGAATGTGATGGCTATTGGTGGTGCAAGAGGGGATGAGGCGTGCTTCCTCATTTGTGACTTGAGAGAGATGAGTAATGTGATTAGGAGCACGTCAAGGAGAGGAGGAACAATGGAAGGGATGATGACCATGCACGGTCGAGGATATATCTGGTATTCATGATCACATTCGCAAGAGCCGGAAGAATAATAACAACATGGCTGGTGGGCAAACATGCCACTAGAGCTGTTATTAAATGTGATCCAGAGAATGAAAGTAAGTAATGTGGTGTGGCCGAAGATGAGGCTTATGTTAGCATGCATGACAATGTATCACTCATGGCAAAACATCATGAAAGAGATAGTCTAAGTTGCATTGCTTTCACCCTATCGCTTCCTTCAAACACCTTTGTCTCGTCCTTTCCCATGTCGTGAATGGCTACCCCATCCCCCTCCATCCTTAGAGGAGGGGTGAGAGGGGCGACGTTGAGGAGAGCAGTCAACATCAACAATAGATACTCCATAGGAAAAAGGTTGGGAAGGATATGTTTGGTATTCATGGTCACATTTGCAAGAGCTGGAAGAAAATTAATAACATGGGTGGTGGGCAAACATACAACCAGAGCTATTATTTGATGTGATTCTGAGAATGGAAGCAAGTAATGTGGTGTGGCTGAAGATGAGGCTTATGTTAGCATGCATGACAAGGCTCTATGCAGAAGGAGGTGGTGACCACGTGGAAGGGTAGAGACAATCGATGATCTAACACAGTCAAACGATGACCAATAGGACGAAAATTAGGGATGATTTTATCTTTTAAATCCTATCGCTTCCTTCGAACACCTTTGTCTCATCCTTGCCTGTGTCATAAATGGCTACCCCATCCCCCTCCATCCTTAGAGAAGGGGTGAGAGGGGCGACGTTGAGGGGAGTAGTCAACATCAACAATAGATACTCCATAGGAAAAAGGTTGGAGCTTGTGTAGAAGAGGTGGTGACCATGTGGAAGGACAGAGGTAATCGATGATTTAACACAGTCAGGCGACGACCAATAGAGACGATGACCAATAAGACGAAAATTAGGGATGATTTTATCTTTTAAAAAATAAGAGGCGCTCTAAAAATAAAAAAAATATTGGGAAAAAATGAATTTGAGATTTTTTAAAAAATAATTTACCTGTAAAAATTTGTCATATTAGGAAAAACTACTAATAATCATTATTAGGAAAAACTACTAAAAAAAATTTGTCATCTTTTCTATAATGAAAAGCCACAACTGCAAGATATATTATAGCCCACTACTAATAATCATTAGGGCCATCGATATCAGTTATTTAACAACTAAAACAAATCACGTTCATTTATCAAAATTGAGAGTTTGAATCATATATTTTTGACACATGAGACATTAGTCTTATAATGATGTAGGAGAATGACGACATATTATTGTAAAAAAAGTATTTATTTATTCACTCAAAAAGGATAATAATGGTTAAAGTATCTCCATAAAATCTCATTGTAATGTTAATTCCTCCTTCCATCCAAAGGTCCAACATGACTGATTAAAAGTTACGACTATTTAGGTAAATTTATCCAAGTTACATAATTAAGACTCACTAAGTATAAACCAATTTTTTATTAAGAGTACTTAACAGGTCAAAAATATTCAAAATCAATCTAAAAGAGGGCGAAGATTAGATTCCCAGCAAGGAATCAAACTATTTAACACATCTGGTCTCGAATTATTCCCAATGGATCACCTTCTTTAATACTCATTTCTTTTTATCTACAGAAGTCATGTGTGATAATTCATTTTTAATGAGTTGTAACTCACATATGCTGAACAAAATGTGACTTAATTCGACTATATATATATATATGTATATATATAAAAAAAAATTCACATGAAACTGAAAGCTAATGACATTAGGATATAATAATGATAATTACAACTAAGTCTTTCATTTTAAATGATTGTTGAAATCACCACATGAATATTATCTCCCCTCTTAATCTACTCGGGCAAAAGTACATGAAGAATCCTCTCCGGATGTTTCAATCCAGAGAGAATGAAGTTTCTTTTAGGATTTAAAGAGGACCAAAATTTGCCCCATCAAAGGCTACATTACCAAGCCGTGTACCACACGCAAAAGTACCCAATTAAAGGAGGGCATGGGCCCTACCAAACTTATATCGCATCGGAGAAGGCGGTGGAACCGATGGGTAAAATTCTGGGAGTCCCAAGGGAACGGGTGCCTATTTCCATCTCCCAATGGCACACTTCGTAAATTGATTTAAATGTATGAGCATTTACGTTATGGATTCGACCGGAAAAAGTGAAAAGGTCGAGTCGTCTTTTAGAAATTTCCAACCCTCATGACTCGTCACGTGAACGGTCCATATTCCCGCTAACGTTAGCTCGGATCCCACCCGTCCGTATCATCTATCTCATCGATCTCGGCCGTGCGTTTCTTCGCGATTAGTGCCGTTAGGTCCTCGGTCGTCACCATAAGAAATGTAGACCGTCCGATCGAGATCCTACGCTCAATCAGTCCTGGTCCTTTTCCTTGTAGCTCGCTTTTTCTATTTCCCCATTTCCCTGTTTGCTTTTTTTTTCTTATTGTTATTTTACGTTCGGAGCCATTACGTCTTCCTGGAACGAAGAACCCTAGGCCCGGTACTTTTTCTAGGGTTGATAAATCACCGTCGAGAACATTGATCGATCGGGCGATTCCTGCGGGCAGAAGGCGGGATTGGACTGAGAAATCGGTTTGCCCGTCGATTGCGGATCCGATCGATGGGAGATGTGGCTTGTATCGTCTTTCTTGGTACAGGTATGTTGTTTTGTCATCTCCGGCCTCGATTGCTTCGTTGTTGCCGGGCGATCGATGGGGCAATTGAGACTGATTGAAGATCTTTGTCGTTTAGGTTTGTTTTAGGAGTACATTTGGCGTCATGCGGTCGGAGTTATGCTTACGGATCTGAAATTGGGGCTCCGCTCTCCTCGTCATGTGTGATGGGTGATAACATTTGGGGGTTTCTGTTTCTTTCATTGGAATTCAGGAATTGTAGATGGAAATTAGCTTTGAGAGGGCTGAAACATCCGATATACCTACGAAGCCGAGTTCTTTGGATCTCCAGAGCATTTACGCGAAGAATTCAAGGAGCTCTGATAGAAAATCCTGGGCCGGGAAGGAGGTTTTGGTGTTGGAACAAGAATCCAGAGTTTTCAATAGGAAGCTTGGATCCGCGTTTGTGGAAGGTGGAGAATTTCTTTCAGAATCAAGAAGGAAACCAAGCAGAAAAGAGGCTTCTGTGAGCAGTCTCGAGCGTGGTTCCAAGAGGCAGCGCAACAGTTTAAATGTCTCAAGGCCAAAGCAAAACTATATTTCCTATGCTCAGAAGAGGGACAAAACCACCAACACAAGTGATGCGACACTTAATCTGGATTGGTCAAGTGGGAATGAACAATATTTAGAAACTGATCTTTATTCACAGTTGTCAAAAAAGACAGATCATACATCTTCAAGTGGTGGAACCTCTAAAAACGAGAATTATTTGGGAGAAGATCTCTTTATCCCGAAGCGGCCTAGGGGTATCTTTAAGTGGAAAAAAGCTAAAGACCCTATTAGCTTGGGAATTCCAGTTGGTAACTCTAATCATGAGTGGATTAATACTGATACCCAGGACCAAAAATCATCGATTAGTGTAAATTTAAATTCACCAGTGTTGAATGACAAGCAGAAAAAGAAAGCTGATGATTTTGAGCCGAATGGGTTCAATAAAGATGATTCTGCTCCTTGCACTAGTGTTGAAAATGAGAGTCATTCTGAGGATGATGATAGAAAGGTTGGAAGTAGAAGGAAGTTGAAGATGTCTGAACAGAATTGTACTGGGAATGATGCACCTCTGATAGACAACTCTGAGGATTCGGTTGGGGATTCTCTGGATGATGATGAGGAGAACCTTGAAGAAAATGCTGCTAGAATGCTTTCTTCGCGATTTGATCCAAATTGTACTGGTTTCTCTGGGAAAAGAACATGTGCAGCAGATCCGGTAGAAGGATCATCATTTTTGCAATCTGCCGGTGGTAGGTTGAAGGTTTTACAGGCTGAATCTTGTTCAGTGGATGCCAAAGGTCGGGTGCTTCGGCCAAGGAGGCACAATGGTAAAAGCTTTGCTAGGAAGCGTCGCCACTTTTATGAGGTTTGCTCAAGGGATATGGATCCCTATTGTGTCGTTAAGCAGAGGATCAGAGTATTCTGGCCTTTGGACAAAAGTTGGTACTTTGGCCTAGTCAAAGGTTATGATCCTGTAACTAGGTTGCATCATGTCAAATATGATGATCGTGATGAAGAGTGGATAAATCTCCAAAAGGAGAGATTCAAGCTGTTGCTTTTTCCAAGTGAAGTTTCCAGCAAGTTTAATTTTGGGAAACCAGGGTCCCAAGTGAGACAGAAGAAAATAGAAAAAAAGGTAGAAGCCACACAGAGCACTTACATAGGCAACCTCCTGGAATCAGAACCCATTATCTCATGGTTGACACGCACAAATCACCAAGTTACATCCTCCTCATCTAGTACCATAAAGAAGCATCTTAGAGTTCGTCCTTTGAAGGACATCGGGCCATCTGTGTTATCAGAGCCAAGGGAAAATATGTCAGTGAATCCGTTGGATAAGAATCTAAATAAATTATTTTCTAATTTCAATGAGTCAGACCAGGCATGTGATTGGAATATCAACAGACTCTCTAAGCTAAAAAGGAGTATTGGCTGTGAAGGCAGGAAGTTACCTTATGTTTATTTTAGGAAACGGTTTCGCAGCAGAAAGGATATTTTGGACACTAAAGTGGCACAAAACGTTGCTTCCGATGGCCCAGGTGGTTCAATGAGCATTTGTGCTTCCATTGCCAACAGCACAACAGCTATAGAGAGACTCAATATAATTTTGACATGGTTGGAATTCGGAGAAGTAATATTTGAGTCGAGCTTACCACCACAATGTTCTCTGGCACTTGCTTTTCAAAAAGAAAGCATTTGGCTCTGCCAATCCCTTTATATTCTGCATCATGGTCAACTAGTTTGTGCATGGCCTACTGTTCATATGGAGGTCTTTTATATTGATAATGTTCTTGGGTTGAAGTTTCTGTTATTTGAGGGTTGTTTAAGGCGTGCAGTCTCTCTTTTCTGTTTGATCATCACAACTGTTAATGGGCATATTGTGAAGAGCAATTTCACCAAGCCAGAAGTATCATGCTCATCAATTGGGCTTAGGATTTCAACCTTGCACAATTTAGGTGTAAAACTTCTTTTTGTTTTGAATACCTTCTTCAATATGGAGAGTTTAAAATGGAGGCATCTTGAAGATAAACTGAAAAATCATTGCACAAAGGAGGCATTAATAACGACTGAGTACACTTGTTCAAACATCCATGAGCTCCCTGGTGGTCAAATAGTCCACAGTTCTGATATGTCACTTGAGGTACTCATTTCTGTTTCTTACTGGGCTGCTTTGCTGACAAAATGTAGTTGTTCTTAATGTTCTATGTAATTCATTTTACTCTTCTTGTGTGTAGAAATTTGTTTTAGCATTTAGAATGACAATCTCTCTACTCAGTCCATATGAGCTTGGTGCTTCAGGTGATTAGAAATATTACATGATTTTAATTCCCTCTAGTGTTTAATCCTTATTTGCCCCTGACAAAGAGTATTAAGTGCACTTACAGAGGTTGTAAAGCATGTCTGGGACACTGTATTTAGCATCTCTAGTTATGAGCCCTGCAAAGAATAGTTATCAGAACCAATTAATTTTCTCTAGTGTTTAATTTTCTCTTCTCCTCCTCTTCATCTTCTCCTTCTCCTTCTCCTTGATTTTCAACGGATAAGCCCTGTTTAATACTGGATGGTAGAGCAGTAAAACCATTCACTTATTGTACAACTGCTAAGGTTTCATCACAATACAGTAGCTATGGCAAGCCAATTAACTCATTGATCTTTTGCACAACTCTTCTGAAGTAAACCTATATCTATTAAGTACTACAGTTTAAAGGGATTCAAATGGGACTAGACAAAATTTACAGCTTCATGTTCGAGCTGCTCATGCAGGGCAGTAGGCCTTCTTAGCTCCATCTGTTGATCATCCATCATCCTTTTCTCCTTGTAGACGCAATATTGTTCCTCTCGTCCTCGTCTTTTTATTCCTCTGCTATCTTTTTACTTCTTTATCTCCTCATCCTTTCCTTCTCCTTTTCTTCTCAGTGCGATTACCATTTTTTTCAATTTTCCTTAATTGATTAAGTGGAATTACGATGAAAAATTACTTGTATGCTCCCAATCATTTTCCAATTTGATTTTGGAAAGAAGGGAATTAATGCCTTGTTTAAATATTTAAAACTGGTCGGTTCATGCGAAACAAGTTAATTCTTATTTTTAACTAAAATTCTGGTTGAGTTGGTTGGTTCATTCTGGTTTTTTCCCTGATATTTTAATGGGACTCTCTCCTCCAAGAGCCTGGTCATGTTTTTCCTGGTCGGAGTGATCAGTGCAGTCCATTTCTGATAAATATGCTATCAAGTAAGCATGTTTCCTTTATGACATGAGGCTTTTTTCTCGTTAGAGATTATTCAAGGATTTAGTACATTTTGAAAGGAAAAAAGAAATCCTGGAAACCTGTGGTGTTGATTGTCTGGATCTAGACAAAGTGTTTACTTATAAAGTGGTTGGATTGTCTACGAACTAAGTTTAACTTGTCACATTGTTCTAACAATGTGTGAGAAATAGAATTGTTCTTCCTGGTTTGTGCATCATGTTGTTCTGCATGACTCCAAGCCAGATAATCTGGGATATTATTTAGATGTCATAGCTTACCAAAATTAAATGACAGATATGTGTATGATTGCGAGGTATAATTCTGACCTTGTGAAAAGTTCCTATTTGCTTGTTTTAGGTTTAAAGAAATATAAACATATTCTAAAATAGGCAAAATCATAATTGGAATAATTTGTAAATTAACTATTTCTGAAGAATACCTTGGACATGCTTTTAAGTCTGTTGGCTGGCATTTGTAGTACTTAGACTTTCTTGTGCGTGTTATGGCATCACAATCTCCATGTTATTCAACTACACCTACATGCATTGTACTATGCTTTTGTCTTAGATCTAATAAGTAAATACTTTTTTAGTTCATCATTTGATTAGTCAGATCCATGAGCAACAAATTGAACTTGGCATATTCCTTGTATTGTTGTCTGGAAGGTATAACTGCATATCTGGAATGTTTGTACCACAGAATTTTGAATTTTGATGGACTTTAGTTGTTTAATGCCAACTAATTCCTGTAATTAGTTAACTTATGTGTTATAGTGTTACACTACCTAATTTTGCATTTGGTGCAGTTCAAGACTTTAAACACTGGAGATTTGTCATAAACATATTATAGTTGTTCTAGTACTTTTATATTAGGCAAGCATCTAGTTGGTAAGGAGCAATGCCCAGAACCTTAAAATTTTAGGCTCATATTTATTTGCCTGACTTCAAATACAATTTATGTTGTTTTAATTTAATAAGAATGAATTTTGCATATGCATCTGGTATACTTTTCTTGGTGCAATCATGAGAACAGCAAGGTATTATTTCACTCTAGGAAGTTTATAATTGTTTTTACTGGTCCATCTTGGAAAATTATTGTGCCAGATGGGCCTGATGAAATATGAAATATTTGGTAAAACTGGATTTGTTGTTGGATTTAGGCAAATGAGTTTTGGACTTTCTATATTGATGTAGTTGATATCAGAATATACTATGAGCTGTCTTTGCAATTATCCATTTGGTTCTCAAACCCTGTGCAATTGTTGGTTTAGATAGTTTCTGATGTCTTTGCTCTTTCCTGGTGATTTTTAGGCAGTTAGAAAGGATGCTTTTCTTTTATATAAAGGCATTCTTTACATATCACTCAATAAACTTGTATTTAAGCCAATATCTACTTCATCAATTAGTGAGTCTGGTTTGACCAATCTTTTATGTCCTTTTTCTTCTTTTGCAGAGATTCTGGGGAAGATCAATCCTGGTTCATAGGTCCAATCCGGAGAAATTGGTTGATACAAGTACAAATTCTGCTATTCACTATTTGGCTCAAGAACATGAGAAGCCTCTTCTATGTTCCCAATTTTTTGCTGCTGGGCCTTCATTTTCACTCAGTCTGCATCTGAATTTGCTGGTTGTGAAAGATCCATCTTCCTTTTGTTCTGAAGACTACATTTTAGTATCTTCACAAAAACACACAGATAATAATGATAAATTGACAGCTGATGGCTGCTCTTCTGCTGAGGACCCATCTAAGCAAGCTGCAGAAACGCTTGATAACTCAGGGCCCTTGTTGAGCCAGGCAGCAGCAAGTGATGGAAGACCAAGCACAGATGCTTTGTGTGCTGAAAATGATGGTAATTTGAATGGATCCACTAAGAATTTTGTCACTAGTGAGGTTAATGTGATTCAAAATGCTGTAGGTGGTAGTGGTAATGGGGTGAAAAGCACTGGCGATGCGGGTGCTATTCAGTTTGGAAGACTTTCATGCAAGGCTGGAACATCACAATTTGTTGAGGTTTCCTGTTCTGAATATCCTGAAGGTTCCTGTCCAGACAAGTCACTTGATGGAGGATGCAATTCTTGTATCAATACTGCAAACCTCAAGGCTCAATTGTTTGATGAAGTTGAGAATCATTCTCTTCATAAAGGATTGCTGATTGCTCACCCTGCATCTAACTTAGTCCTTGAAATGAATGCACACACAATACACAATCCAACTGCTCCGCGAAGCATGTGGCATCGCAATCGCCACACTTCACTTTCACGGACATTTATTCACCCTCCAAAATTTGGTTCGGAAGACCTTGTGGCAAATGGCCCTACTAGTCGCTGCAGGAGGCGTCGAACTCAGGTTTCATATTCACAGTTATCTGTAGGTTATGAACATTCTGCAAAACCCCAAAACAATCACCAGAAGGTACAACCCCATAGAAAAGTGAAGACTCTTCTTGCAAATATTTCATCAGATTGTTCTAGAAGTCCTCAAAATTATCTGGACTCAGTAGACTGTGCTGCTAATGTCCTTGTTACTCATGGTGACAAATGTTGGAGAGAATATGGAGCCAAGGTTCAACTTGACTGTGATGATAAGAAGAATTGGAGAATATGTGTAATGGTTTCGGGGGCTACCAAATATGTCTACAATGCACACCATGTTCTGCAGCCTGGATCCACAAATCGTTACACTCATGCAATGATGTGGAAAGGAGGAAAAGAATGGATGTTAGAATTCACTGACAGGAACCAGTGGTACATCTTCAAACAAATGCATGAAAAATGCTACAACCAGAACATTAGGGCTGCATCTATTAAGAACATTCCCATTCCAGGAGTTCACATGCTTTCAGATGGTGATGATGGTTATATTGAAGTGCCTTTTGTGCGTGGTTCATCAAAGTACTTTCGACAGATGGGAACTGAAGTTGACTTGGCCTTGGACCCATCTCGTGTGTTGTATGACGTTGACAGTGAAGATGAAAAATGGATATGCACAATGAGAGTTACTATGGATGCCATGGATGGTAAGATGCCTGAGGTTACAGAGGATATGTTGGAAAAGGTCATCGACATGTTTGAGAAACTTGCATATACTCTACAGTCCGAGGAGTTCACCAATGATGACATCGAAAGATACATGGCTGATGTTGGACCAGCAGACGTAGTCAAAGTTATTTATGAGTATTGGAGGCTGAAGAGAAAGAAGAAAGGTTTGCCTCTGATTCGGCAATTTCAGGTGAGGTTTGATTAGTCTACATTCTTTATCGTTGTATTTTTTTTTCTCTTATGAATCAATTCATGCATATGCTGGATTAAATCTACTACCAGTGAGATGATTGCTTATTAGTTGTTTTAGACTGCATATGTTGTAGCCTTGTAGGTGTTAACATGACTGCTGCTTGCTTGAAGTCTAGTCCCCACAACTATTTTTGTTCACAGGTTTTCATTTTTGGCTTCAGACCTGCTCATTGGTTAGATTTACCTAGTCCTGTTGTGATAAGGCATGCCTAATACCATGAAGTTTGCAGCTAATGTAAACTGTATGTCATTCACCAATTACTGTTAGCAGTTGGAATTTTCATTTGCTTAGTATCTTTTTTATCGGGTTTCAAACTTTCAACTGGCAAAGTTAAACGTTGAAACCAACAAATTGCTGTCAGTTCTATTTGAAGTGTAGTCTTATATTTATCACTCATTTGGTTGGTCCAAGAATGCCAAAGAAGGAAGACAGACGAAGTGAGAAATAACGAGGACGACCTATGTACACCATTCATGCAGGGCTTTCTTGGTCTGTTCACCGGCCCCCCCAATTTGATCTTCCATTATCAGCATGACTCACCTGATCCATCACCTGTAACACCTTTGCTGAGGAAGGAAGTCAAAGTCCAAAGAGCGCCGGCTAGCCACGGAGTTGACTCCAATAGTAGATGTCAAGAAGGGGATAGGCAGTTAAGGTGCAGGACTTATTGCTAGCTACTAGGAAAGCAACTTGCACACTAGCTACGGGAAAGACATGTCATGCAGAAAACAGGCACTAAGAAGAAAGAATTCCTTTGACACTTAAATTTTTTCCCTATCCTCCTGCTATTTCAAAAATTCCCAAAAAACCTTCTTTTGATATTGAATACAAATCAAACTGCACCCAACCAACTCAACTCAAAAAGAGGGGATAACTCAGAATCCAAGACGAGACTGCAAAAGCACTGATCCAATCATTCAGAATCCAAGATCACCTACTGCGAACAAATCGACTACATTCAGACTGAGGAAGTCAAGGTGCATAAAAGAAAATGTAAATTGGGGGCGGCTGACAAAACAAGTTTTAGAACAAAGCAGAAAGAAAAGCACCAAGAATGAAATCAGTACTTATCTTTTTCGACCCAAGGGGCCTATTTAGAATAGAGTGAACTGACAAAAAGGCTGAAAGACAACTCTCTCTCATTAATATTACCAAGAAATGCAGAAATATAAAATCTACTTTCAAGGACTGCTACTCTATAACTCACTAATTTTTGCTATATCAGTAAAAATGCAAATTGTTGCTGTATGAGTAGGAATAGTGGCATCAAGGGTAATATGTTTGCCGGGAAAAGAAACCAGAAACAGGTTGAGTTGAATGTCTGCGACTTGTGTGGGATTGGCTATTAAAGAAATAATAAATAGAAATGGCTGTCGCCATGAAAAGGATAATCAGAGCTCCAGGTTCAAATTTTTTTTGCAGTGTAGTTATTCAGAAGCAGAATCTACCTGTATGATTGTTTTTTGTACATTTTTTAATAATTTTGAACATGATATGATTTTCATTTGTTCAATATTTTGTGAATCCTCAAGGATTTGAAACAACTATATCTTTGAGGACCAAAGCTCAGGTTTTAGTTGAAGAACCAAGTAAAATAGCAAGCATCGTTTACAAGGTTGCTAAACTAAAATAAATTGCTCGATTGTTCAACTCTCGTTTTTGATCTATGTAGTCATTATTTGCTTAATATAAATGCTCTTTTGTTTAGAAGGTAAGAATGATTCTTACCTATGATTGTGATCATCCCATGTATTGTGTATAGAACAGTTTTATTTGAGGACCTTTCAAGTAAATAGAACACTTCTATTTTGGTATGAGGAAGCATTTAATATCATATGTTCTCATTTCATGGCTTTTCAGCCTCCTCTGTGGGAATGTTACCAGCAGCAACTAAAGGAGTGGGAATCAAGCATGAACAAAATGCCTATCCAGCCTGAAGGTTGCCAGGACAAAGCATCTTCTCAGAAGAAACCACCTATTTTTGCCTTCTGTTTGAGACCACGAGGCTTGGAAATACCAAACAAAGGTTCAAAGCAGAGGTCTCATAAGAAGCTTGTGTTCACTGGTCATCATAATGCTTTAATGAGAGATCAAGATGGTTCCAATACATTTGGTACTTCTATTAACTTTTCCATTTCTTTTGGTTCTTTGGTTTCTTTATTGATAATGTCTTACTGCTTTTGTGGCAGCAGGGAGAAAAATCGATGGAGTTTCAGTTGGTGAGGTTGCTATCTCCAGCTATGAATCTTCTGATTCTTATCATGGGCTTCAGTACCGATCTACCTTTTCACCAAGAGATACTGCAAGCACAGAATCTTTATATACTAATGATGGTTCAGAGAGATATCCAGAACCAAAGTTCTACAGAAATATTTCAAAAAAGATTGATGCGTTCCTATCCCCGAGGGATCCTCAAGAAACACCATTGTCATATAACCAAAGATCAAATAGAAATGGAATCAATAAACGGAGTTATGAATTTTGTGAATGGTCCAGCGTAAAGCAATCTCAATGCAGTGGATTTCAGAGACATCACACTGACATGGATGAGTTCAGGCTGCACGATGCAACAACTGCAGCTCAGCATGCATTGAACATGGCTAGACTTAAAAGAGAGAAAGCACAGTGGTTGCTACACAAAGCGGATCTTGCGCTTCATAGAGCCACGGTTGCAATTATGACTGCAGAGGCAATAAAAGCATCTGAAAAGGATACTGTTGGTGATCGGTAATATGAGGAATCAGGGATATATTGGTCAGATAAATGACAATTGATTTTTCATGTGTTTGATCAGTTTGCTGGATAAAAGCTTCTTTGGAGATTGGTTTTGGCATATCCGTCTTCGAGGGCCTCTGATTAGTTAATGTTTGATGGATTCCAAGTGTTGTTGACATGGGAACCATGCAGGGACAGAAATGGGTTTTTTGAGAATTTTGTTCAGCTGCTTCAGTTCAACTGTCAGCTTTCAAATGTGGTCTTCTCTAAAGGGGATTGCTTATCCCTCGAGATAGTTGTAGTTTTTTGTGCTAATCTTGTACAGAACTTTTCTTTGTTCTTTTTACCTGTATTTCTGCAAATGTCTAATGAAGCGTTTGGTACGAAGTTCTTCAGTGCCTCACAGATTTACCTTGTTATTAGATTATTGGCAATCTGAGGAGTGTTGTGCAGCGATCATATCTACATGTAATAAATTAAATTATTTGGTATGAAAAATTATTTGGATTTTTATTTTTATTAAAAAATCAGATTTAAATTATGATATTTTTTAAAAAGGGGTGACTATTTGGTCCGGCCTTGCATGAGAGAAATTGGGAGGGGTTGATCTAAGCTACTTAATCAATTTTTTTTGAAAAAAATTAAACCAATTGATCTTGAAACCAAGCTACTTCCCTTTTGGTTCATGTTCTAAATTTAAAGGACCTTACTTCTTTTTATGGTGATAATTTTTTATAATTTTATAAAGATTAATTACTTTTATATTTATTTATTGATTGAGATGAGGCTAATAATATATATATATATATATCATATATATATATATCATATATATATATATATGTATATATGTATATATATATATATATATATATATTTCAAATATGTAGCTACGGGCTAATTATGGATCACATCCACCATTGGATTATCTCTTATATATATATATATATATATATATATATATATATATAAAATATGCATGCATGCATTGATAATATATAGAATTTTTTTCCTCTATCAAAGGTAAATATTTAATATTGATATGATGATTATTTTTGAGAATTAGTCAACAATTAGACGTAATGGTTAAATGATTTTTTTATTCAATATTTGGAGAAATTTGTCCTATCATACTTAGTGAGGGATATTACTTCATCTTTTAATATCATATGATATTGATTATCGTAATTGTGAAGTATCTAGGAGTAAAGCCTCTCGGTTGTTTGCGGAGTGCACTATTGATATTGAACCCATGCCAATATAATCAAACAATAAAAATGAAATGAGAATATTATGGTGCATGATAATTTTGTACGTTCGAATTATGCTGTTGTGGTTAAAGGTTGTATCGTCCTAAGATTACTCATTTATTTTAGATAAAGCTTGATTATGGAGATTTATATTTTTGAAAATTAATTTAGGAGATACGTACTAAGAATCACTGTTGAAATATTTTTTTTTTAATCTTAATTTGCAAACAGCTTTGATATAGTGATAGATCGAAGAATCGGGTAGAAAAGACTTCTCTACGCTATCTTCATTTCTTATGACGAATTGGTCAGAACTTACGGTAGACGTCTTGGGTATGATTCATGGTGAACTCTTGATTTCTGATTACATATGTTTCAGAGCCGTCTGTAAACAGTGGAACTTGGTTTGCAAGTTCCCAAGTTCTTCTCTATTATCGAGAAGAAGATTATAAGATTCAATGCCCACAACATATGATCCGTGAAAGGATTTATATCGGTTCTTGTCATGGTTGGCTGGCCACTTTGGATGGACTCTGCAACATGCACCTATTGAATCCACTCATCGGGGCTCAAATCTCACTCCCTTCGGTACTAACCTTACCCTTTATCGGAGATGTTTATAATTTAGAAGGACAAATCATCAACTTCATCCTGGAACAAGAACAAAACATGTTATCTTTATGGCTCAAATTAATTCACTAGACAGCTCCTGATGCAGACAAAGACTTCACCATCATGATGATCTATAGCCATTGCTGTAAGTTAGCCTTTGCTCGAGCTAGAGATAAGGCCCGGACATCTATAAGCTCACCTTATTGTTACATCGACATAATTTATGACATTGCCAAATTCTACTTTGTCAATTATGACCATACAGTTGAGGTATGGGAGCCCGATGAACTTGTCTTTAAGCATAGTATCATCATCTTAGACTTACCTCTAGATGATTTGCTTTGGGGCATATATTACTTGATCGGGTTCCTAGACGATAATTTGAGGGTCCCTATCGATGAGTTTAAGAATATTATGTGTATGGTGTTTTTTGTAGATGAGCAGACTCACGAGTGGAAAAGTATGAAGAACTTACACGAGCAAACATTATTCATAAACATAAATTAGTTAATGTGCTTCTCTACTATAGACCGGAGTTAAAACAAAATTATATCATCTACTATACTGATATATGATATATTGAAGTTATGCGGATTCTATAAATATGTGAAATGTCATCTCGAAATATTCTACTTGCAGGATGAGATGACATCACTTGAATTGGCCATCTCCTCTTTGGTTGACTTCGAGTCTATCATACAGTCCAAGTCTTATTATATCAATTTGTCATATATATATATATTTTTTGTCTTGGGTGAGCATGAGGTTGATTACTTGGAAAATAACTTTATGTAGAAACGTACTTAGCACAAATCATCTTATAAAGCTTCCAAAAATAATTAAAGGATGCTTTAATTTGAATTTTTAAAAATTGTATTCTTATATGTCACATGATATTTCTTGCTTTTAGTTTTATTGGTATTAGAATGGTGTTATTTTGGTTTTACTTTCCTTTGAAAATTTTGTATGAATTAATTATAGGTAGTTTATACAATTCAAATTGTTGTGGGTTCTATATAATTTATTTTGTCTAAACTAGTGTGTTTAGAATATATATTAACTTTTATTATACTTTGAATTATAAAATCATTATTGTTATTTTAAATCTTGATAACTAAGATCAATTTGATCCATTTATATCATAATTATTTTTTTCTTCTCTTCTCGATTTGATTAATAAAAGAAAGGTGAGCAGGTATGAACCAAGGGAGGACTCTCTTAAACAACTATTGCTATATGCAATTCACTAAAAGTTCTTTACTAACTTTCCCATAGTAAAGTTCATAGATATCTTCTATAACTTTTCGCACGTCGGATGTTTCCACCATAAGAAAATTTTCATCCAAGCATATGGCTTCTTGTCGACATCAAGTTCCCATACTTGGTTGGTCCCATCTTCATACCACAAGGAGGGCGACCAAGAAGAACATTAACAACTAGCTACATCATATAGAGCGTGAAACCACTTGAGAGAGAGAGAGAGGATGTCAAAAAGAAGTATCGATATTTTTTAATAAGGTAAATTGAATTTGAGACTAAATTCCAAATGGGAGATTAAATATAATCATCTCAAATTTTCTCCCAAATTAAAAAATCATAAATGGTACACACCACACTATCATTATTTTCTAAATTTTTATATTCTAATATAGAATGCTTATTATCATTTTGTATTTATTTTCTATTTTTAAATAACATGGTAAGAAATAATTTATTTTATTTTATATTAATAGAAAATAAAATATGGACCAAATCTCATTAAACTAGCAAGGATTCTACCTCATCTTCTATATAAATCTCCTCCTATTTCATTGATGAAGAGGGAGGAACCAACAGAGATCTTTAAGAGATTGTAGGATTTCGATTACGACAAAAGAGTCAAGAAGGAGATTGTAGTCAACAACAGTCATTGCCTCTAGGATATTGTTAGTTTTTCATTTTTCTTTAAGTTTAAGTTTTAATATAATTGATTGAGCTTTTAATTTTTAAATATTTCATAAATTTTATATTTATTAATTATTTTTTTCAAAAAAATATGATTGGTGTATATAGATTACAATATTGTTAATGTTAATTTTATTTAATTTTACTTTTGTATCATATTTTAAAAAATTGTAAATTATCTTTAATAAAAATCATATCTTAATGTAATAAATTAAATAATTTAGTATGAAAAATTATTATTATTTATTAAAAAAAATGCAGATTTAAATTATGATATTTTGGAAAAAGGGTGACTATTTGGTCTGAGACAATCAAAGTCTTGCCTGATTTGAACCCAATCAAATCAGTTGGCTCGGATGTGTGCTGCGGCCATGCATGAGAGAAATTGTGATGGATTGGATCCAAGCTATTTAATTAATTTTTTTAATCCAATTGGGATGGGTTAATTCAAGCTATTTAATCAATTTTTTTTTAAATATAGACCAATTGATCTTGAAACCAACATAGTTCCCCTAGAAATTAGGTCGACTGAGGTGCAACAAGGGTTCAAGACAATCTTAGGCCTCGTCAACTCTATACCCCTCTATCTCTTCGTTTAGCAAATTTGAAGGATCTAACTTAATTCTTATGGTGATAAATTTTAGATTAATTAATTTATATAATTATTCATTAATTGAGATCGAGGTTATTATTAAATTGTTTATTTCTAATATGATTTTTACCATGTGTACGAGGTATATGTTGAGCAATCCAAGTTAAAAATACTTGTGAAAATAACTAAGGGCTAATTATGGATCACATCCATCATTGGATTGTCTCTCATATCATATATCCTGATTTATTTTTATTGTATATATATATATATATATATATATATATATTATAGATGTCTCAGATTTTAAATAATATATCAGATTTTTTCTTTATTAAAGGCAAATATATTGATATTAGTTCGATGATTGTTTTCAATAATTAATGAGCTATTAGATGTGATGGCTAAATGATTCTCTCATTTGCCTCTTATAATGTTTGAACTATGTTGTTGTGGTTAATGTTTGTATTACCCCAAGGTTACTCATTTATTTTA
>LVTN01000143.1:283828-350412 GCA_001649415.1 Musa itinerans
AGACTCGGACTTCTACTTGGAGCCCGACACTCTCTCTGCGGTGGACGAGATCGACCTGCTGACCATAGGGCCACTGATCCCCTCCTGGCCATTCGCTGCCAGCACTAACCAAAAAGAGTCCGATCCAAGCACCGGCAAGCCGGACGAGAAGAGGTGCGTGGAGTGGCTGGACTCGAAGCCGCAGCGGTCGGTGGTGTACGTCTCCTTCGGAAGCTTGCACCACTTCACGAAGCGGGAGCTGGTGGAACTCTCAGCGGGCCTGGCGCAGAACAGGCGGCCATACCTGTTGGTGGTACGGCGAGACAACAGGTAGGAAGCGGGCGTGGAGCTGGAGGGAGGAGGGGAACAAGGTCTGGTGGTCGAGTGGTGCTCGCAGGTGAAAGTGCTGTCCCATACCGCGGTGGGCTGCTTCGTGACCCACTGCGGGTGGAACTCGATGCTGGAGAGTCTATAATGCGGCGTTCCGATGGTGGGCGCCCCGCGGCTGTCGGACCAGGCGACGAACGCGAGGACGGCGGAGGTCACCTGGGGGATGGGGGTGACTGCCGAGCTCCGTGAGGACGGGTGATCGAGGCGACGGGGTGAGGAGGAAGGCGGCAGAATGGAAGGAGAGAGGGTCGTCGGATCGGAATCTAAGGGCATTCCTGGAGGAGATTGGAGAAGGATCATGAACAATATTCTATCGCGACGATAAGGTTATATGAAGAAAGACGGCGAGTTCTTTCGTTTGTCAACTTGTTGGATGGCGTATATAATCATTAAGTCAAAAGGATTATTCGGAAAAAACAAGATATATATTAGTGTTCATCACAACATCTTTAAATAGTCTATAATTTCTTCCTTGACATGTTAGGCGACTACGATCCCACATTATAAATTTATCGATTGGCAGATCGGTAACCGGAGGACTCGAGAAAGCAGCACAGCCGCAGAAGGACCCCAGGTCTACATCGAATCAATGCCCGGGTAGCAACATGTGTCGACGAAAAGGGTGGGAACGAATTATGTCCTGTAGCGATCTGGCCGAACCATAGACGGCTCGGCTTTCGCTGTCAGACCTGAGAACAGGGTCCAGCTAAGGTTAAACCTTCGGGTGCATCAGCGAGCTGGCATGCGCTCATCTTTGAGATCTCGACCTCGCTGGCTGGTGGGTCCCAGTCGCAAGGTAACTTGGTGAAAGCTGATCCCTGACGGGGGCCGTACAGATGAGCTGTACCCGTCGTCCACCGTCAAGATCGGGGAGCTGTTTCCCGTGATGGTAACTTGACGTTGCGAGGAAACGAAATGGTTTAGGTAACGAGAGACGGTACGACCTAATCTCCTGCGGCCTCTTGTCCCTGTTCCTCTCCTCTTACTCTTTGATGTAGGCCACGTTAGTATATAGTAATCGTTGATTAAGTCGTGACAAAGCAAGGCGGTTCGTAAAATCGAAGAGAAAAAAGAATTTCTCTTTTTTCATCTTCTCAATCTCTCTCTCTCTCTCTTCATCTTCCCAGACTTCAAATTCCAGATTTTTCAGCAATTCCACCTAGTTCTTCGCCGAGTCGCTGCATTCATCGTCGTCTCGATTCCCCTCCCGAATCCCCATTGGAAGCCGAAGTCAGTACGATCTTCCCCTCTTTTCGTTGTTAGATCTCTCTCTTTGTGATATATATGCTGTAGATCTTGGAAACCGGTAATTCAAGTCTTAGATGGCTGTGAGATCCGGATGTTCTTCTTGTGTTGTATTGGCTTAAGCTTCTGTTTCAAGGTTCTCCATTTTGGTTCCTAGTTTAGCATTTTAGGTTTTTTTTCTCATTTAAATGTAAATTTCGAACATAGTCTCTCGGATCAGGGGAAGATAGTTCGAGGGGCAATGGCGAACCGGGTGAAAGAAGATGAGAAGAATGAGAAGATAATTCGAGGGCTTCTGAAGCTTCCTGCCAACCGAAGATGCATCAATTGCAACAATCTCGTGAGATTCTTCTCTTTTGTTAATCTCGGTAGTAAGGAGAAGAGACAGCATATGCATGCCATGATTGATTCTCTAATTACAGGACAAACTGATTTTATACTAACCTAGATTTATATTTGGTTTCTGAACATAAAATGATTTATTAACTGTGATGTGTTAGCAACCTGATGGTGCAAAATATATCTGTATTAATTAGCACAGTGTTATGTGTATATCATATATGAAATTATTCAGTTCTAGATAACATCAAGTTTTAACTCAGTCAGATTATTCATAAGCTGTTGTACTTCACACTGGAAGTTAATTTTAAAAAGTTTGCAGCAATGATTATTTTTCATTAGTTTCTATTAACTCTAATTTTTTTAGATGGGACAAAATCATAGTCAAAATGACTTTTCTTTTCACTGCCACTGCAAGGATAAATGAAAATACAGAGATTGTATAGTTACATAGTAAATGATTTGAATTGTATAGATCAATTTTTTTGGACAAATGCAAAAATAATGCAGAATAACAAGTAATCCACATTGAAACTGGGACTATATGATGAAATGTAAAAGGTAAAATAATTACTTCTCAAGAATAGGCAAAATCAAAAGAGTATGAGACTTGGAAAAAATAATATAAAATATATTCCGTGGATGGTGTAACAGTTGTCTCATGGGAAGTTGGTGGTTTGATGAATTCTAAAAAGTGAAGGGACATCCTATGATGTTTCTGTTAGTGAGTCTAGGGATGGTGTAACAAATATATTCCTTGGATGGTGTAACAAATTGGCTATTGGGAGGGTTCTCACTACAGCAAACTGGGAGTCTTGATAAATCAAACAAAGGAGAATTTATTTATTTTTTGTCTTGTTAAAGAGTCTTGTAGTTTGCATCTGATTACGTATAATTATAATCAACCTGTTAATTGATGTTGACCTTATTAGGGAGCTTTATGCGAAATTAGATTGTGGCAAGCACTTTCTAGCATGGTCATTATTATATGCCACATCATGCCAACACAGCTATTAATGACTGCATTGGTGGGAGCAAAATATGGTAAAACATTTCTAGTTAATTCATTAATGTAGAAAAAGGGCGGACTTTGTTCAGGTGTTTCACAATGGTCTTAAAGCTAAATTGACAAGTGTGTTAACCATTAACTTAAAAATAAGAAATTAAATTTTGTTGTGTTAAAACCAAAATGGTCACTGTTTACCTGTCAATTGTGATGATATGTTGGTTGCTATTTGTAAGAGATAGTGGTGCTCTTGAGAAAGAAGGGGAATTGGCACATTATGTCACGAGGAAAACCTTCAATGGACAACTTGTCATATTCTTGGCAGCTTATGTCTGCCAAAAACTTCACTGAAGGCATTTCCTGGACCATACAAGTGGTGGTTGGTAGGTTCCACCTCGTGTTGATGGAAAGGGGCATAAGAGCTGAGTAAGTGGGAGCATGGAAGACCATAGGAAAATGAGAGGAGGCCTTATTTAAAATAAGAATAAGAAGAACAGGAAATTATAGGTGCAAGAACTGATTTTGTCAAATTTGGTTTGGTAGTCGGTATGCTGCCCAAACTCAAATTGTATCAGTCAGTATACCTGAAACAAGTAATGCTGTCTGATATACTCCTTGTACTGCATAATTAGGCATCTAGTTTGGTATATATTATGTATTACATCTGGTACATGCTGAAACTCTTATCTTCTGCTAATTACCTAGAATTAGCTCCAAGCTATTACTTTTGTTAAATTTCTGGTTAGGTTACATTTATGAAATTCACATGCACATCTTGACAGGGGCCGCAATATGTATGCACAAATTTCTGGACCTTCATCTGTACAAACTGTAGTGGAATACAGTAAGTATCACTCTCTGTCTGCGTATTGTTGTTCCCTATTTCTAATGCTACCTTTTTATGACAATTTTATTTTTCCAGCCGAGAGTTCACCCACCGTGTTAAGTCCATATCTATGGCTAAATTTACTTCTCAAGAAGTTACTGCACTTCAAGAAGGCGGAAATGAGGTACTCATGTCTACATCCATTTCATTTTATATCTTGCATTAATTTTTAGCTACTCTTTTCAAGGGTGCTTTTGTGTGTTTCTTATAGCGTGCCAGAGAAATATACTTTAAGGACTGGGACCCACAACGTCATTCATTTCCTGATAGCAGGTGGCTGCTAATTCTCTATTTTGGTTTCCTTCAGTGTCTTTTGATAGAGAGTAAATTTGATCTCCTTGCTCTTTCTTTTGAGTTCCAGTAATATCGACAGACTCAGAGATTTCATTAAGTATGTTTATGTGGATCGGAGATACTCTGGGGGAAGACATGGAGACAGACCACAAATGTTGAAGGTGGTAACAGACTGAGGAATTGTTTGTTTGGAAAGTTGTGCATCTGTGTATGATAGACTGTGATAATATAAGCCCTTCCTAGTGTTCCATCTCATCATCGTTTCTTGTGTTTTGTGAGTCTTACAGGGTGATAAGGACGTTTATAATGAAAACCGCAGGGCAGAACCACATAGAGGTGGTTCAAGAAGCCCACCATATGAAGATCGTTATAGTCCTAGTTATGGTGGTAGAAATGATGATCGTAGTTTCAGATACAACTATGGAGAAAGAAGTCCTGCATATAATCAAGGTGATTACAAGAGAAGTCCGGCTCGTTTTGAGGTCCCAGATGACAGACAGAGAGATGACAAGTTTGGAAATGGAAGCCAAAACAGAAAGACTGAAGACCGTAGGCTCCCAGATGCACCAAAACCAGAGGGGAGATCACCAGATCATCAGAAATATTTCAATAAGATGAGTCCCCCAATGGTGCGCCCTGTGAGAGATATTTTGGGTGATAATGCACCACAACTTCAAGTTGGTGGTGCTGCTAAAACAAATGGGATCAGGGGCCCTGATGATTCTGCAAAGATAAAGGTGAGTTATATTGTGATCTATGAGGTTGATAACTACTTGTGTATGTAGCTGGTGTGACATGGATTTTATTTCATGCAAGTCATGTTAGACATTATGCTAGTAATTAACGATATATCCATCAAGTTTACCTATCATATGCTTGTTGCACATCTTCATTTTGGTCTACTTCCGCCTGGTGGATTTATTTATTCATCAAAGACTTGAGATTTTGTCCTTTTATTACCAGCAAAAGCTGCTACTAAATGTTAATTTGTTAATGTTTCTTTTCTGTTTAAGTAAACAAAGCTGTAGAAAAGGATCATGGCCATTTTTAGGAAATGATACAAGGACAACTATTATTTTCCTGATATCTTGTGGGTACTGATGATAGAGAAACATTATCTCTATATAATGATCAAGGGAGATGTCCAACCATGGCTTGACAGTCCAGGACTTGTAATCAATATAGGTTGACACAAACACATCCAAGGATTAATAATTTTGGGTACTGAACCTGAGCCGATCCATGACCAACAGTAAGCAATAGCAATGGACAGGCCACCAGGCGGCAATGCTAGGTGCAACGAATCTTTTTGGCAATCAGCTGGGTGAGAAACAGGGACTCAGTGTCAGCTGGGGGAGAAACATATATTAAAAACCCTAAACCCATAATGAAAAAAGATGTGCCAGATTGCCTGAAAAGGGACAGTCCGCATCTCAATTCACGTACATGTCTAGTAAATACCGATCAGCACAATCAGTCTGATGAAATGATGAACCATAAACACAACCTTGTCAGCTTGGTGAGATCGGTCAAGACTTTTTAAATGGTCTAAGAAAATACTTATTAAATTTGATAATAAAAGAACCAATAGAGCACTGCATCTTTTATTATTTTAATCATAATTACGAAATATGAAACTTGAACAATCAGTAAATTTGATTGGTGCTATTAAGTCTGTAACATGTGTTATACTTTACATGAATCATAAAGGATGTGTTTGATATTAGCATAAGCAATAAAAGATCAGTTTTCTGATGAATTTCAAGGGGAGATCGTTGTGTGGATAGTATGAGATTTGTTTTGAATTGACAGTATTCTAAGATGTAATTCGTTAGGCTTATATGTGTTAAAGTAAAAGGACCAACAAATGCAGTAGAAGGCCAAAAGGCTTCTGTTGATACAATGGGCTCTGTAATGTAGTTCATGCGGTGGCATATGTTAGCTAAATATGTTAAAAAATTTCTTTATTGCCTCATGTAAGGCCTGCACAGAATCGTTATACTGTATGGCTAACTATGTATGTATAGGACCATATATTTAATTACATTATAGCCATTCACTTCTTTTTTGATGTAAGTGCTGTCACATTAATTTCAGTCTATAATAGCCAGATAAATATGATGAAATTTTTTCTTTATTGCATGATGTAAGGCCCATAGAGCATCATTATACTATATGGCTACATATGTAAACAAATAAACTATACGTAATCACATTATAGCCATTCACTTCTTTTGTGATGAAAATGCTGTTGCATTAATTTGAGTCCATGATAGCCATGAAATTGGCTTTTTCATTTCCAGGCAAAGATCTTCATTGCAACATATAAATTATATGGATTTGTTTTAATGTGCTTTCATTGAGAATATTAGTTTGTTCCTAGTCACAAACAGATTGGTGAACTAATGAGTTACTATTGGAACAAAAATCTTGATTGATACATATGAACCATTATACTTTTGTATCAATCTTTGTGTTCCTAGCCATAACAGATTTGGTAATTAAGTAGCACTGTTGGAACTATTGGAACACCCATAGATGGGCTGCTCATTCTTCATCAACTTCATATATTGCAGAGTACCTTATCTTCAAACAGCATAGATTCTACTGATGCAAATTCGGCACAGTTGAAAGGGTCGTTCTCTGAAAGTTTGATAGATTTTGATGTGGATCATGAACCTCCTGTTGCTGCAATAACAGAACAACCAGTTGCTCAACAAACTACATCTGGTAGTGATGGTGGTGCAGACTGGGCAGCTTTTGATACTTCTGGACAGCAGAAAGTACCTCAAGTGGATCCAAATGCGAACCCATTAGTGTCTGCTCTTGCCCAATTATCAGTTTCAGGGTCTACACCTGTAGGGAATTTGCCAACCTTGTCTTTTTCTCAAATTGAATCCTCTCCCAAAGCTGGTGGTGGAGGGAACTTGCTCACAATGCAGCAGCAGCAGCAACCTCTGGTATTTCCATCCATTGATAATCCACCTGGTAATCAGTCATCCAACGTATCTGTTGTTGGAACTTCAAACAACCAGGTAAAGGCACTTGCTTTTCATGTTCATCTCAAAGAGTGTTCTGCAAGGTTCCATATTATACATGCTTCTTTCCAGACTTGGATGCCATCACCCGTACCACATGGGCAAGGAAATTTCACAGACCTAGCTATTAACCCAGCTGGACATCTTCCTCGGATAGCTACTAAGCTACCTCAAGAAAAAGTTGCTGGAGTTTCTTCACAACCACCTTCTACAGAGAGTAAAACTAGTGGAAGGAAAGAACTGCCAGTGGTAATATATTATTAGATCTTATTGCTCATCCTTGTTCCATGCTACCATCATTTCTTATGATAATAATATTTACAGGATTTTTTCACTTCTCTATATCCAAGTGCACCTGTAACAGCTCAAGGTTGGCAAAGAGGGCCATATCCTGGCATGGGGTATAACATACAATACCCTTCTGGAGTGGTATGTATTGTTAATTTGACATGGTTTTTGTTGCCATACTTGTATCTGTCTTATTTTTTACAACCTTTCGAAGCTAACTTCGATTTTTTTTTTTTCCCTTCAGGCTATGCCTACATTTTCTCAGACTCCAAAATCTGTGAATCCATTTGATCTTACCAGTGATCCAGCTGCAGTGGTATGGTAGTTGTAACAGTTATATAATAAAACATTTAGTCTCTGGTTAAAACCCTCAGTAGAAAAATCTTCTTTCTGTTTCTTAGGTTTGTTCAGGAGGAGAAACATAAAAATAAACTTTATTCAGCGGGGTTATACTCAAAATGAGAGCCAATAAAATAGAAACCTGTTCATAGTTCCAGTTACTTTTTCACATGATTTCTTTTTGGTGGTATCTAACTGGATAAAGTAAATGGCAATATGGAAAAAAACACAAAGCCATAATTTTCATACGTGAATGTTAGCAGTGTTCAGAAATTGCATGATGATGTTAGTCAGAGCCATTTACATATCCACAAATAAAATGCATGCCTTTGGTCTCTGCTCATGATGACCAGACCTTTTCCTGTAAGCACTTTATCGTTGGCATGGAATGCATGATATGGTTCAATATTCTGTACATGATTTAGTGCATGATTTTTTTCCTCCTACATTTTGTAGAATTAGTCATTGTTGTTGATGTCATTGTCATCTAGGCCTTTCCTAACGACATGAGGTGGGCTATGAATGAAGCATTGTTCAATACTGAGAAGGCTCGATGAGAGATTTGAATGTATACAGGCACACATATATACTTGGGTATATATGCTGAATATACCACACACTATACTGGTACCAATCTAATATTAGCTCTATGGAGTTGGTTCTGTATGTACCTCTCTCAGGCCGTTCTAGACAAGCTTAAACTCATTCAAAGAATAGTTAAGAATCACAAAGTCGATTTTTCCAGGTTGAAATCTTCTTAAATAGGCAGACGCTACATGTCCTTGAGCTAATTTCTCTAGCTTTTTGCTGCTCAGAATCCTAGAGAGTAGTTTATCAAAGATACTTTTTTATGATCAGAAGCAGTTGCAAGCTTTATCTAGAAGAAATGGACATCTAACAGTTCAATCACGAATGCCGATTAACCCAAATCCACTAATGACTGCAAAAACATCAGTTAAAGGGGTTCAAATCAAATCACCTATTTGGATACGTGAACATGCTGTCTATTTAATGTTCAGTAACTTTCTTATGGCAACCATTTTACAATACCTGTTTCTGACCATTGCATTGGGAAAAACAGTTGGAAGTAATTTAAAGTGTCTCTGGTTCACATTTTCATTATTTTAAACTTTGTTGATCTAGCTTCTCCTTTTTTGCATCATCATTTAAGGATTTTTATTGAGAATATCCATGTGAATGAGAATGTTAACAGTCAAATTTTCTGGCACTTATTGGATTTTTCTATGTTCATGCTCTTATGGTCTCTGAAGATGTGATTAGTTCTATGACTATGTAGTTAAGTTCACCTAACAGAGAAGCTGTTTTTAAAACATGCTTATGATTTATATAAATGTAGTTAGATTACTTACTACATTTATATAAGTTCAACAAAATTTATTATATAGTTGCTTGCTAGTTCCATCTTTGAGTTTTGTTTTTTATAGGTGATGCAGATGGTCACAGCTTTTTCTAATAGATTAGACAAATTTGGTGCTAACTGTCTAAATTATGTCTTATATACTCTAAAAGTTTCCTTCCCAGCAGTCTTATACTTATGATTTTCCAATGAATTTCATTCTGCATGCTATAGTTCCCCTCAGTGACACCTCTGCAAGCAGCATTATCAAACATGACTGCTCCAGCGACCTTACTTCGAACTTCCAGTTTTGGAGCCCCTTCCCCACATTCGGTTCACTTGCAACAGTCCCCCTATGCATCAAGTGTCTCTCCAGGTAAAATCTAATGACACCCTTATGGTTTTTTACCCATTGGATTTAATGCTCTAATGTCACTAATATGAACATGATCTCAGGTCCATTCATGATGCATCAGGTTTCAGATAACATGCCTCAACAATTTGCTGCTAGCATGATGCCAATGGGGTAAGTCATACTGAAATTTAATGGTTATTTTGCTGATTTTCTATTATCAGGGAGTGCTGTGAGAGCGGCATATAATTATTGCTTTAAATTACTGCTATTTACATTTCCTCAGACAGATTGTATGTTTTTTTCTCATTTGTCTGTTGCAATTGTGGTAAGAAGATGTGCTTATGTCATCAGCTATTCCTGTTTTCCTTTGAATAATAGAGAAGGGAGAAAAAAGAAAATTTTCTGTTGGATAATGGATTCAATTTCTTTGTTCCAAATTACTGTTTCATGAAAAAGTAATTATTAGGGAGCACTGTAAGATTGTCATATAATCATTGCTATAATTTACTATTTATTACATTTCCTTCAAATAAATTGTATGGATTTTTCCCATTTGTTTGTTGCAGTTTTGGTAAGATGATGTACTTGTGTCATCAGATCTTCTTGTTTACCTTTGAACAATAGAGCAGGGAAAAAAAGAAAATCTTCTGTTGGATAATGAATTCGATTTCTTTGTTCAAGTTACTTTTTCACAAAAAAAAGATTGTTGGTTTTGGAATGAAAGCAATGGCTGATGGTTATCTAACATGTCTGTTTAAGGGTTAGCTCCCTCTATTAAAGTCTACAAGAATATTACATTATTCTATAATTAATATAATTAGAAATATTATAATTAAATATCCAGACATAAATTTCGTATGCTAGTACCTACCACCCAAGAGTATCAAAATTAATTGTCAGCTTTTGAACTTGTGTTCCTTTTTAGGTGAATGACAAATTTTATAATATATATTATTTGGTCTAGAAGTTTCAACTTCTGTGTAACTAACTTAAGTACTATTTCTGTATCTCACTAGAGACATTATGCAGAAAAGACTGACATTTACATACATTAATAAGCACTTTATGTATCTGAGTGCAGGAATCAAGGTATTGTAGCTCCTGGTAGCAATGGTGCTACTTTTAGTACTTCAGGCATTCATCAAAATCCAGCGGTCAGGTATTCCCAACTGAGTACACCAAATTCTTTCGGTTCTGTTGGAGGAAATCCATTTGGATGAACAAGATAAATGGAACTACAGCTTGCAATTTGTGCCAGCATCTTGACATTTGTTCCTTACTAAAGAAAATTTGATCCAAAACTCTGGCTTGGTAATGCAATTAGCACCTGTGTGAGAAGGATTGCAGTCTTTATCTACCTTTGTAAGACCGGAAATGCTGGTTCCTTTAGAAAACTAGTATAAAGAGGGGAAAGGTGATTAGATTTCTGATAATCGAGAAAGGTAACTCAAGGGTCGGTGTAAATTATTGTTCATCGTTAAAAAAACATTAGTTATTCAGTCTGTTTTGAGTGTGTATTTTGGCAGTTTCTGCCTGGTTACCTTGTGACTGTGGGGTGCATAATTTTTATCAGTGTTTGTAACTTTGCATTATATTCTCTGTAAATTACATGTGATATCAGAGTCGACTGGCTTTGGAGTTATTATTGCTTAATAGCTGTGTACCAAATATGATTAAACTTCTTTTAGCTTTTCACAGAGGTTATTTCTTTCACATATTGTAACTCATTTTCCAAAGGACTGAGTTAAATTCCCTTATTGCTGCCTTTCCTTTTCCATTTAATGGAAATATCTAAATGGAAAGAGGATGAACTTTTACTTTTGCCAAATTTTTTGCACTACTGTATCTTTGAAGTTGAGAATACTGTACAGTTCCGTTTGTTCCCTGTTCGTTGATGGTGGATGATAATGAAAATGTCAACGCACTTTTCTTTCCGTCTTCGGAATGCAAGTTTTTTTCCCCTTATTCTTAAAATGATTTAGTTTATTTTATTTTTCAATGTCATTACATAGAAAAATATAAATCAGTAAGTAAAAACTAACCTATACTTTTATATGCTTAACATAACACAAAAAGGAGAGGGAGTTTTGGTTGCACTTGTTTTGGTGGCTTAGCCTTGAGCATAGCCATGTGAACGATGGCCAATTACATAATACATTTTTTAGTTAGACATTTTTAGTATTTTGATCCTTAAATTTAAAAATTTTATATTAAAATTTTTATAGTTATGAAAGTGAAACTTCTAGTTTCATTTATCCTAATATTATTAATTTTATTGACGGAAGCATAAAAATGATGGGCAAAAAGATAATTTTAATGTTTTAGTTATATTTTCAATGGTGGCGAACGATAATATCATTGGAGGTTGTGAGTGACTATTGTGGATGTGGATGAGGGAGTGCAACAATGAGAAGTTAGGTGACGATGCAAATATCGACGTTTTGCATTTTTGTTAGTGTCATGTAATTACTGAGTGACAAAAGGGATGCTCGACATTTGCATCAAAGCCTATGAAAATGTAGAGTGACGACGCTTATATCTATGTCGACACCTACATCTGCGTTGACATCGATGTAGGTGTGAGTGGTTCTTTTATCACTTTGTATCTACATCGGTGTTAACGTAATTATCGAGCGATATCGACGCAAATGCAGAGCATCAGTATCTGTGTCGACATCTTATCTCTTACCGTTGCTCTCCCTTCTTATCTATAATAGTCATTGGCGATTCTTAGCAGTATTATCGTCCGTCATTATCGAAAATGTAACTAAATATTTTATTTTTATAATTATAGAGATTCTAATATAAATTTTTGAAGTATAAGGATTATAATATTAAAAAATTTAACTGTACAAAATAATTTATAATTAGCCTTGCGGATGAGGTTATGAAGTCGTCTTCCCTAAGCCCTAAGCTAGAGGCGCTATCTGAGATAGATAGGTCCACCTTTGTCAAGGATAAAGTCCTTTTCACCGAGAGGGTAGATTTATAGTGGGAATTGGTGGACAAATTGAATGCAACTGTACGCAAATGCAAAGCGACGAAAAGACCACTCGAAATTTGCATTGGTACCGACGTAAATACAAAATGACAATGCTCTACATCTGCATTTGCATCGGTGTCGATGCAAATGTTGAGCAACACTTTCATTGCTCTGTATCTGTATCAGCGCCAACATAGTTGTTAAGCAACGTTGACACTAATGCAAAGCTTCGACATTTGCATCATTTTCCTCCTCTCCTTTTGCTTTATCTCTCATTGTCGCTCTCTCTCTTTATCTATAACCGTCACTCGTAACTCCGTGTGGTACCATCGTGTGTCATTATCGAAAACATAACTATGGATATTAAAATTATCTTTTTGCCCATCGTTTTCATAGTTCTATCGATAAAACCAACAACGTTAGGATTAATGGTGTTAGACGTTTTACTTTCATAACTATACATATTCCAATATAAATTTTTTTAATGTAGAATTTAAGATGCTAAAGAGATCTAACTATATGAGATAATTTATAATTAACCTGCTATCAATTGTTAAATATCAGATCCTAGTAATGAAAAAATATTATTCCACGAGAATAATTTGTAGGCTTTTATCGTAACATCATAATTTAGTTTTGTATAAGAAGTAGATAAAAATTTTAATTAGTTTATAAGGAATTGATTAGTCCACTGTAATTAGTTTGGATTTAAATATTTTAAATTAATATTTTAGACTTAATAAGTTGATGGATCAATTATGCTATCGAACAACTCTCTCGTAGCCAATTAGCTATCATTACAAGGCCTCTGCCGAGGAAATGGGATAAGTGTTTCCCTGCACAGCATCTATTCTATGATGAATGGATAACGCAAATATCTTGATTTTTTTTTAATACAAGTATCCAAAGAAATGAGAAGACAAGCCTAAAACTAAAAGCTGCAATGTATTATTATCAGGAACAGGAATATTTTGTATGAAGAAGAATATTTTGATTATTACGAGGGACAGGAAAAAGACCTCCCTTTTGTCCTTTTGCACCTTCTTTTATCCATGCCGGTATAGTGCACAACATAATAGCGATGTGGAAGCAAATGCGATTGGGTGAGTGTCCTCACGAACATGGGAATCATTTGGATCCTTCCCCAATCTCTCACTGTCCAGCCCTGGCACTGATGAGAATGAGAAAGCAGATGAATTATGAGCTCAAACGAGAGGACGAGAAGAGCGAGGCATGTCGGAGTAACTTCTTCGGGAGGGGTCTTCAAAGATCCTCGCATGCCGTCTTGCCTCCGATGCTTTCTGTGCTAAGGGCTTACGATCGTCAAATGGTTACTCGAAGCTCGTTCCTTTGGTATTTATCAGATTTTGCTGCGTATTGATTTCTCAGATTTTACTGCATACTAATATCCTAATTAGTATAAATTTTTGCTAATGATATACTTAGTTTCCAACCTATTCCAAAAAATTATATTTTCTCGTCTCAAGCTAATTACATATTATCCCTTATAATTAGTTATAATTAGTATTTTGGTTTCACTACTTTTAAAAGTTACGTTGAGATTTTTATACTAACAAAAATGAAACATTTAATCTTATTTTTTCCTCACGTCATCGATTCTACTAACGAAAATATTACATTTGCTCATTGATAATTACCCCTTATTAGTTATATTTAGTATTTTGGTTCCACTACTTTTAAAAGTTACGTTGAGATTTTTATACTTACAAAAATGAAACATTTAATCTTATTTTTCCTCACATTATCGATTCTACTAACGAAAATATTATATTTGCTCATTAATAATTATCCCTTATTAGTTATATTTAGTATTTTGGTTCCATTACTTTTAAAAGTTACGTTGAGATTTTTATACTTACAAAAATGAAATATTTAATCTTATTTTTCCTCACGTTATCGATTCTACTAACGAAAATATTACATTTGCTCATTGATAATTACCCCTTATTAGTTATATTTAGTATTTTGGTTCCACTATTTTTAAAAGTTACGTTGAGATTTTTATACTTACAAAAATAAAACATTTAATCTTATTTTTCCTGACGTTATCGATTCTACTAACGAAAATATTACATTTGCTCATTGATAATTACCCCTTATTAGTTATATTTAGTATTTTGATTCCACTACTTTTAAAAGTTACGTTGAGATTTTTATACTAACAAAAATGAAACATTTAATCTTATTTTTTCCTCACGTCATCGATTCTACTAACGAAAATATTACATTTGCTTATTGATAAACCGAGGCAAAGTCATATATTTGTATTTTCATAAGTATAAAGATTATAATATAATTTTTAAAAATACTAGGATTTCTTCTTGATTTGACCAATTTATTTAGTCAATTGGCTTTTGATCAATAGATGATTTTCGGACCGATTGGATAATTTTTTATTTTTCTCTGTAAGAGTGAATATATTAATAATTAAAATGTTATATAATTATTTTTTAATCATAATAATAATATTTTTATAATAACCTAAGGAATATTATATGCAAAAGGTTTTTGTGAGATCTGAGGATACGTAATCTTATTTTTTAAATATTTAACAAATTTATTTTCAGAATCATGATCTCTTAAATAGCAAAAAAAGGAACAACTTTATGGTTGTCTCATTTAACAATATAATATATTTCATTATATAAAACCTTCATGAATTAAGTCGTGGAAAAGTAGCATCGACGTTAACTTAGAGATAGTCATATCGTCGAGCGACTTAAGAGCACAGCACCGCTTGAAGCACGGCAAAGAGAAACGAACCAGAAATAAATGGCGCATTCAAGAACATTTAACTTGTCTTCCACCTTGAGACTCTCTCTTGGCTCCTTCCCTCTCTGCTGGCCTCCACCGTCCCCGTGAACCAACTGGAGCCGTACCCAAACCAACAACGTTCTCCATAATGCAGCCTGCTCGATCGCCACAACGCCAAACGAGGAGGCTCATCTAAACCCGGACCCATCTCACCACCAACAGCGGTCAATCGATGAGTGGCGATGGGACCAAGCAGCCGCCGTAATGAGTAAAGATCCAAGTGCGGTCTGATCGATCACAGCCACTCTCTCGCAGCGTTCACCGACGATTACGGCAATTAATATGGGACATGGACGCCTCACCCACTCCCTGCTATTCACTCACCAGAGTCGATGGAACGCTGACCGCTTACCACTGCAGGAAGGAAGCAGTTCAGAGAATTTATGTGATGGCTTAATGGACGTGACATTGCAAGTCACTCAAACCACAGACTGCACACATAAAAACCCGATCAAGACGAGTAGTAAAGCAGAACTTTGAGAATCCACAAGTGTTCGTGATGTAAAAATATCAAATGGAAAGAACAAAGTATAACAAGAAGATGACGACGATACCACAATTGATCTGCACGCATGTCTTGGGTCTCATGTTCTCTATACATACATTTTTTTGTCCCTGCAACCTACTGTTCATTCTCGTACTCTGTCGACAGTTCATTCACAAACCCATAAACCATTGCATAATTCAAATTACGTGGAGAGGTTCCTCTTAAGCCTACCCTTCAGTGCTTCTCCAACTCTGCATCCATCGCCATGACGGAAGTTGAATGCACTAAGCAGTGTTCTCGAACTTTGAGCTGTTCCTGGTGAGCTACGAAAGCAGCCAGAGAAATAACGTAGCGCCAATTAATGGAACACTTGATGGAGAAGAAGACATGATAAGAATCCAAATGAATGAAGACATTTTTCTGATGCCTAATTGAGGGTAGGAGGACGAGGACAATTTTCAAAAGAATCAATGGAGAGGAGGGGGAGGCGGAGATGCGTATGAGACTCCGACGACAGGTGGCAATGGACCTCCGTAATAGGGTGTTAGCGGCGGTGGTGAAGATTCCGGTGGTTCTATACATGGAGGTGGAGGTGGCGGTGGTGACAAGTAGTGATAAACCGGCGGTGGAGGCGGAGAGTTGGGTGGCGGTGGAGATGGGTATGGTGGCGGAGGAGAATAATAATGCATGGGAGGTGGTGATGAATTAGGTGGTGGTGAATTAGGCGGTGGAGGCGATGAATAAACTGGTGGAGGTGGCGGCGGCGGTGAAGGAGGAGGTGGGGATGGGGGTGGCGGAGGTGGTGAATTAGGCGGTGGAGGCGATGAATAAACTGATGGAGGTGGCGGCGGCGGTGAAGGAGGAGGTGGGGATGGGGGTGGCGGAGACGGAGGTGGTGAATTAGGCGGTGGAGGCGATGAATAAACTGATGGAGGTGGCGGCGGCGGTGAAGGAGGAGGTGGGGATGGGGGTGGCGGAGGCGGAGGTGGTGAATTAGGCGGTGGAGATGGGGGAGGCGGAGGAGATGGTGGTGGCGGAGACGGGGACGGCGGAGGTGGTGATGGTGGCGGCGGCGGAATTGCCGGCACGAACGGCTTACAACGAAACCAACTGCAGTCCACCGGGTGCGACAAGAACGACTCGCACTGCTTCCCCGACCGCTGCAACGGCCGCTCGGGAAGGCAATTCCTCCGGTCGTCGAATGACTGCACCTTCAAGCACGACGGCGGCTCGCCGGTAAAGAAATTGTAGGAGAAGGTGAAGTTTTGCAGATGCGGGAGCTGGCAGATGGACTCCGGGATGCGCCCTGACAGCAGGTTGTGCGCGACATCCAACTGCTCGAGGCTGACCATGCGGCCGATCTCCTCCGGCAGCGGCCCCAGCAGCTGGTTGAAGCTGATGTCGAACACGGTGAGCTTCCTCAGCAGGCCGATCTCGGGCGGGAGGCAGGACCGCAGCCCGTTGTCCATGAGAATGATCTCGTTCAAGGTGTTCGACATATTGCCAAGGCTGGCTGGGAGGCAGCCGCGGAAGCGGTTGTTGGCGAGGACGATGACGGAGACGGGGGAGTTGCCGATATTATCGGGGATGTCGAAGGCGAGCCGATTGTGGTTGATGAAGATGGCATCGAGGGGCTTGTCGAAGAGCTCGCGAGGGACGCCGCCCTCGAACTCGTTGAACCGGATGTCGAGGAACTTGAGCGAGGGGAGCTCGAGGAGGACCCTGGGGAACTTGCCGGCAAAGCGGTTGTTGCTGAGGTCGATCTCAAAGAGGCGGGTGAGCTGGCGGAGTTTCTGGGGGACGGTGCCGCAGAAGCGGTTGGAGTTGATGTGGAAGAGGGCGAGGTCGGTCAACAGGCCGAGCTCCTCAGGGAGGTACCCGGCGATGTCGGCGTGGTTGAGGTCGATACCTGCGACGACGGTGAGGGAGCGGTTGCAGGGGAGCGGGGCGCAGAAGACGCCATAGTAGGAGCAGACATTGGGCCCGACCCAGCTGCCGGTGAAGTTGTGGGGGTCGGAGAGGATGGCCTTCTTCCAGGCCTGCAGGGCGACATAGGCGTCGCGGAGACGGGGGTTAGGGAAGCGGAAGGACGGGTCGACGCTCACCCGCTCGCCGCGGTCGCCGTACTCATCGATGTAGTACAGCAGCTGCCGCCTACGGATGAACCCGGCCTCAGCGTCGGTGAGGCCATGGCTGCTGAAGGCGGCCGCTCTCGCCGCCGCAAATGAGATCAAGAAGAGGAAGAGGAGATGAAGCTTTTCCGTTATGCTGCTTCTCCTCTTCATCTCATTCTCGGAACAACAATTACGCTTGTGGAAGGGCGAAGCAATACGAAGAGGAGAGTGAGGAGAACGGGGCAAAGGTGTTTGCTTTCTAGGTATGTGGAGCGGAGAGGAGAGAGGAGAACACCAAGGACAGCTAACGCACAGCTCAAAGCCCACCCCACAGCGACGAAGGGCATTCGGCTCCTCTTAATAAGCTCGCTTCCATGCGCGCGCGCGCGCGCGGATGCGATCGGGTCGTTCCTCGCCAAATATTTAATCCCGAGTGCGTCAGCGGTAAAAAGAGGGGCAGTCATGGGCAATTCCGACATCTTGGCTTCTGTCCTGCATGCATGGATGGATGGATGGCCGATGGATGTCGATGGTGGTGGGGACGGAGGGATCAAACGGCGGAGCGGGACCCACGAGAAGCCCACCATCCCATGTGAGCGGGCCCCATGCGTCACTTCCGACCGAGGCCCACCCGCCGCACCGCGTCCCCCGTGACGATGACCAAGCCACGTCACAAATCTCCCTCAGCCTCCACAACCAAGTAGTTAACCCGTTGCGATCGCCGTCACATTTGGCCCGATTCTTCGCTGGACTACTACTACACGAATAATTATTGACTGGCGATCGCAAGATAATTCTCCCGCTCAAATGTTCATCTTCCTCGTTCGTTGACGGCCTCTCTAGTGCGAGGCCACACAGCTCATGTTCTCATCAGGACCACCGCAAAGAAGCAACAGACACTTCAAATCCAAGTCGATTGTTTAATCCCGAGATAGAATATTGATATACGAAGAGCAGTGTTGGAAATTTGTAGGCTGAGGACTAAAGCATCGGTGATGCAGGTGCAAAACGTATTGCTGTGGAATTCTATTCCACAGCTGTTCGGTTTGTCTCCTTCGGCTTTACAACCCCATACACGATTCTTTCTCTAGATATAATGGAAAAGGATTCCCGTATGACCAAGAAAGTATAATAACGAAGGTCGTTCTGCGAATTCATTAGACATGAACTGTGTGTCATACATACAAAGACGCATCCGACGCGACTATGAAAGCGTGTCACAAGAGACTTCACTAAGAAAAAGAAGTTAGAATCTTCCAAATGCCAGTGGGCAAGTAGCTGTTCTCCAATCATTCGTTCTTCCATGGCTTTTCCTTCTCTCCATCTCAGCCTTCCGTTCGCTCCTCCCTATCTTCTCACTTCAACAGCACCCCACACGCATTAAATAATTTTATCATTATTACTGTTGTATTATTTTATTAGTCGTCGCAGTAGGAGCTGCTTCTTGTGTGTTGTGGTCATCAGAATGATCTCCTCCACCTGCATGTGAGCGGTTCGCACGAGACAACGCTATTTTTGTTTTGTTCTCCCAAAAGGATAACACTTAATCCTTGCAGTTTGTCACCTCTTCCTTCTTTTGCTCGGAAAAATGACGAAGAAACTAAAAAAGAAGATTGGGGTTGGTATGGCGCGTCCATCATTGATTTGTGATTATATAATTTGAGCTCTTCTGGAGCTTCTCCCTTGATTATTTTCTCAGCTGCTCACGTTCGCTGTCGATGCTATACCTAATCTAGCTGATAACGTTTCAAGGTCAGCTTCGTCGCATAGACATGGAGAGAGAAGTCGAAAGAAGAGCTGCGGAAGACGTGGAGAGTGGGTCGTCATCGCTGCTGCTCTCTTGCAACAGCTGGGATGGGAAGGAGATAGCTGACCAGAGAAGTAAACGCGTGGTTTATGGCCAACCGTTGCACATTGATTAATGGAACTTGGAAGGAGAGCTGGGAGCCAACTTCGGGCATGGAAGTCAACCCGATGATGGCACGGTGGTGGTGGCACGTCCATCGCTCGCCACCATGCATCCGGCACTAACTTATCTTTTACTTGGAATGGGCTGTAAGCGTGAAGGCTGGTAATTCCAAGCCAGACCTTGCTAGCGTAAGCTTCGTCTTCCTTGCCACAAACGAGTAACCTGTGCTTGATGCCGCCTACTTAGTTCAGCTGGTGACTGGTTATTCCACTACTGACACCTCGTGGACGCTTGAATCGTCGAGCTCGAGATAGCAAACGAGCAGCTCCTCCACGAAATCCCAGTCGAAGATCTCCACGCACTGTGAATGCATGTTCATCATCATCATCAGCATCGACTGCCATAAAAAAAATTGTTGGTCAATCCTTCTGGTTGAGCAATTCGATTTTAATTTTTCATGATTGTTTTTTATTCGGAGCTCATTGATTTGAGTTTTATAGTTACTCTGTTTAGTTTGACAAGTAAAAGATTTAATAAATCCAAAATATTTGTCTACCTAAATAAAGTATATGTTAATTTCACTTGGATTTATTCTTTGTCTAATTCCTTTGTTCGATATTTCCCGAAAATTATCTCAAACCATTCTTCTCTCATTATTTATGTCAATCAAAATATGGCTCACAAACCTCATTAAAAAATATTTTATTTCAAGACTCATTAGAAAGACATCACTCATGTCAAAAGCTTGATCTCCAATGCTTGGGCTAAGACTAAACTTACGATTCCCCCTATGATCTCTATTTCCCAAAGCTTGTTTAGACTTCATTTTCTCCTGATTAAGTGTACATAGAAGGAAGGTGGCAACCTTAAGCATTATATTGTTGAAACTAGCACTCCATCACCTGTATTGTATTGAGGAAAAGGAGGTCATCTTATCCTCTTAGTGAGGAAGAATGTGGCACCTGCAATCTCTCCATAACAGGTTGGTGGCCCTTACTAGGAAGGATAAGCTCTATTGGTGGTCTAAGGCCAAAACTCTATGATTAAGGGATGGGGATAGAAACATAAAACATTTTTACCGATGTATTCAACTTAGGAAAAAAGTTAATTTTATCCCTTTTGTTTGTCTTGCTAGTGGTGAGATCATTATCAATAACAAAAAAATTACTACCGGCTTTGCTTCTTAGTACATGAATACCAACATGAACTCTTAAAAGTCTGACCCTTTTCTCTCTCTCTCGATTTGAAACTAAATCCATATACTCAATAATATCTCTAATTTTATTTCTAGAAGACTCATTTGTAAGTTTTTGCTTGATGAAATTAATTTTATAGTCTTTAACATAGGCTTCGATAAAAGCCCAAACATTGATGTATACATATTTGAATTTTTCAAGAGTTTGTATAATACAATCAAAGAAATCCTCTTCCAAGCCTTCAAGGATTTCCACCGTAGTGGTTTTATTCCTCTTGGACGAGAGAAAATTCACTTGGTTTTCATCCCCAAGAACACTAATTGTTTTAGAAGTAAATATTATAGACCTATAGCACTTTGAAATGTTGTTATCTATAAAATCCTTATTAAAGTTATTGTTAACAGAGTCAAGCCTTATCTTAACAACCACAACTTGATCGATGATTTTTATTCTGCTTTTGTCTTATGCTACAATATCAATATCTATAAAAATATTCTTATTGTCAATGAGCCAGTAAGGGTAACAAACACTTTACTATTCTTAAGTAAGACCTCCCGAAGGCTTTTAATAGTATTTTCTTGGCCATATCCAAAACATTATTTTATACGAGATTCCAATCTATGCAATTGCTATGCCTCTACGTGGTTTTGAAATAACTGTAATATTAGACAAGGCGGCTCTCTTTCACCATATATTTTCATCATGGTGCAACAAGTTTTATCTATGCTACTTGAGGATGAAGGTAACAATACTGATATTACCCCTTTCAATATCAAATATATCAAAATTTTGCACCTTCTCTTTATCGATGATATTTTGATTGCCTTTAGAAATACTCTAAAACCTATTCTAACTTATACAAAGTAATCTGAATTATTCTTTCCAAGACATTGTGACCCCTAAATCAAGCATAAAATATACTCATTATTGGGTATCAATGAAGAATCCTGACCTATGTGATACCTTAGTTCCTTTGTCTCTCGTAAGCGATTTACTATTCCTCTTGAACAATTTCTTATGGATAAAGCTCTTCTTAGTATTCAAAGTTGGCAAAGAAATCCTTTTCTCCCCAGCTTGAACACTTGTCTTAATTAACTCAATCATCAATTCTATTACTATTTACTATCTTATGAATTTTCGATTTTTTTTGGTCCAATTCTTCTAATTCAAAAAGGCTAAATTTGATAAATTGAAAGTATGTCATTAAACACAAAAGAGATGGGAGATTTTAAGTTAAAGACCTAAGATAAAATTTACATTAAAAAACTATTTCAATCTTAGGACTCGGATTAAGATTTTTAAAACAAAATATGAAGATATGCACCCTTGGACCAACCATAAGCCTAAGTTTTTCTCTTAATCTTTGTCCTCTTATTTTCAATATTAAATTTAACTTCTAAAAGGATGTGAGATCTGACTCATGGATAGATAACCTCTTTATTTTTTAGATGATCAATTTTTGTTAATACGAGGTTTTTGAATTATTAATCAAAAGCATCTGATTTCATTTTCTAAATAGATGCTATATGATCTCAACTTTTGTTTTCATCCGTTGTTGGTCAAGAGGATTAAAAAGATTCATTTTTCAAAATTTTCCTATGATGATTTTTGGATTTGAGTCTTTACTCCAAGCGATAGGATCTCTACAAGTAATGCTTATCATTCGTTGAGAGAGGCATCATTAGAATGATCAACGATGACCTGACCAAGATTTTTCTTTGGAAATTCCTATGACATCTCATAAACTTTTGTATAAGAAAAGTCTCATATAAACTTTATTGATTACACAAATCATAATATAGAAATTTTCAATAATAATTAGTTTCATACAAATAATATTGCAAAGCAACTTATAAAATTGACTACATTTTTCAATAACAATCTATATAATATTAAGGATACCGATAGATAATATATTAGGTACAATCATTATAATAATGTTATATCCATCCAAAATCATACAACATTTTTATCCCTGTATTAAACAATTCATTGCTAATCATAGTCACAACAACCGGATAATTAAAGATGTTTCGTTCTGTAATGTATGGGAAATTGGGAGTTAAAACGGTTGCTTGCAAATCATTTTAAATCTAAGCAAAATGATATAATACTTCAAACTAATGATGCATCATTTTGATGGCGTTAACTTGCTGTTCAGGTTTGTGCTGCGTACACAGAATTGAACTATCCACATGCATACACATAAGTAACTTGATGATGGATGGGCCCACCTCAGGCGAGTTTTTGGCGTCACTCGTAATGAAGTACTTCATCTCGGATCAGAACAGGGTTTCTGCGACGCGTGCTGCTCCGTTTCCGGCTGCCGACCGCCTCGATCCCACTCGTGCCTCCGTCGGTATTCTCCGCGGGCGTTCCGCTGTTCCTCCGTCCATCTCTCTCTCTCTCTCTCCCCGTTTCTTTCTTGCAAAACTTCTCCGTTGTATTCCTTTTCCTGTGTTCCAATCCGCCATCCGCTATTTTGGGTTTGTAAGAGAGGAAATTTCGTTGTTTTCCCTGCCCTTTCTTTTCCTTTTTCACTCGAAAACCCCGAAAGATTCGATTTCTAATGCACTTTCGATTTGCTTTGCGATAGAATTTTGGATTCTTTCGGGTCCTTGTCAAAACTTCACTGTTTCTGACGGAACTTTTGGATCCTTTCGGGTTGTAGCCAAAGAGTCGAGTTGTTTCTTCATTTCCCTCTAGTTTTTTCGTGGCTATTTGGCGAAGATGGTGGTCACCGAGACCGCTGAGCCAATGGAGGCCGCGGAGCGGATCCCCAAGGAGGCCAAGAGGATTCTCTACGATTTGGCGTCGGAATGGGGCGACATCGCGGATTCCGAGGCGTTGGAGGTGGTGCACCTCAAGGGGGCGATGACGAACAAGGTGTACCAGGTCAACTGGCCTACCTTGTCCAAGGACGGCGTCTCTCGGAAGGTGCTGGTTCGGATATATGGCGAGGGGGTGGACGTCTTCTTCGATCGGGAGGACGAGATCCGGACGTTCGAGTGCATGTCGCGGCACGGCCAAGGGCCGCTGCTTCTTGGGCGTTTCGCCACCGGCCGAGTCGAGGAGTTCATCAATGCTCGCGTATGTCTCTATTCCACTAAAAAGTCCCCTTCTTTTCACCTCCAAACCTATCGTTGTTGTTGTTTATGAAATGCTGCATCGTTTTAATTGATAATCTCTGTTCTGCTAAAGGTTTTCTGGTAGCATTTAAATCTTATTCCGCACATCATTATTTATTAGGTCCTTCTTCTTTCATTTGATGATTGCTGAGATATATCGCCCAAGTTTGTTGTAGACCAACAAAGATGAATATCTTAGAAGTACAATTCTATGAAGCTGTTTTTTTTTCATGAAATTAATGAATTAGATCTTTTATTTTCCTTGATGTAATGTGCTTTAATGCTGCCTGGAGAAATTTGGAAGCATCTACTGCTTACCTGGGAGCATCGATTCGGTGTTCCTTTTTCTATTAGTTCCATATTTGCTTGTGGATTGTGCTATATACCTTATATCTATATGCTGTCCCAAATGCTATGCTTCATCGTGTATCCCTTTTTGTAAGATATGAAAACGACACAGTTAGGTTATTTTTGCCTGCAAGTCCCATGGATTGTCAATATAATGCAAGATCTGATTGTCCCGTATTTAGAAGCTCAATGAGACTACGGACCCAGCTGTAGTACTCGTACCATTTTCAGAACTGGAAATCTTCCACATCTTTTTTCAATTTTCTTTTGTTTTCCAGAATATGAGTTCAGCAAGCCATAATGGACAGGTCACACAAGTATAAATTTTCTGTAGTAATACTTGTTCCGCTGCTTTTGGTATTTCAGACTCTCTCTGCAGCTGACCTTCGTGACCCTGAAGTATCTGCCCTCATAGCATCAAAGTTGAAGGAGTTCCATAATCTTGACATGCCTGGTCCAAGAAAAGTTTTCTTATGGGAAAGATTAAGGTATATGTTAATTACTTAATGATCTTCAAACTATAGTTCGGACATTCAAGTTATAGCTCATATTACTTATGTTGCTGTCAGAAATTGGCTTCGACAAGCCCTCACATTATGCCCCTCTGAAGAAGTAAAAGAATTTCGGTTGGATACACTTGATGAGGAAATAGCTACTCTGGAAAGCATATTGTCGACAGAAGATCAGAGTACTGGCTTTTGCCACAATGATCTTCAATATGGCAATATCATGATGGATGAGGAGTCTAGACAAGTGACTATCATTGTAAGTTTAACCTGATCTTGATGATGTTTTGAGATTATGATGAGTACATTCGGGAATCCTCTGCTAAATGGTTGTATCTCCAGGGACATTTTTAGCCTATGTAGAAGGATGTCACACAAGATTACATGAGCTAAGAGGGTATAAGCGATGAAAAATTACTCCTACATTTATAAGCAGTCATAGAGCATAGCAGTTTAGGTTGAAATAGTGGTTTGCTCCTTGCATTTTGTTTCAGTTTTGCTTCTATAATTATCCTGAGAGAAAGCTTCAACAAGTAGTTGTTGGAAGGGAATTTAGAAGTATTCATTGGTTATTTGAAGTCTTTGGCATTTTTTGTCTCACTGGCTGTTCAAATTTTTTGCATTTGTATAAAAAGGTATAGAAGCTCGGCTTTCATATGATGATGTGATCTGGCTTTATTGGTCCATTTGCACTTTAATCTTGACTTCAGTGGCACAGCGGTGCATTTTCAGGGCTGCTCCAAATTTGTTGGCATTATGAACCATGATCTTTGTTGGCTCTTTACTGCATACCTGAAGCAGGCATTCCCAGAATTTGACTTATTCCAGATCATCTTTCTCATTCCTCTTTTTGTTGCAGGACTATGAGTATGCAAGTTTTAATCCCGTCGCATATGATCTTGCCAATCATTTTTGCGAGATGGCTGCTAATTATCATACGGAAACACCTCACATTTTGGATTTCAATAAGTACCCAGGTTGGTGATTGTTAAGATATTTCTGAGTACTCCATTATAAAAATTTCTAGCATGTAGTACTCCAACTTCAATAATATTGTTTATGTGGCAACAGATGTGGAGGAGCGCAAAAGATTTATTCAGATATATCTAACAACTTCAGGTAATCTGTCTGGAATCAAGATAATACAACTCTCTACCAACCTTCCATCTTCAAAATCATACTTTAATGGACATGAATTGCTGCCAATCCTGATCAGTCAGAAAATTCATCGATGAGTGAATAGGAACATTTGTATAATTCCTAGACATTCAATATAAAATGAAAAAACTATGACATTCTTAGTTGTGGCGAAGTTGAATCGAAGGGTCTGAGTAAAATAACACTGGCCATCATCCATTGGTCATTTTGTTTGAAGTCAGCATTTAGTTGAGCTGGTGGCATATCATGGGGACAGTGGACATGATGGATAAGCATCTAGGTTTACGTAATTGCTGAGCTGTGTTCTAGATGTTCATTTCTTGGAACCTCATTAGAGATGACTATTATCTTGTCAACTCCTTTGTGATCTTAGGGAAAATTAGTGAAAAATGATGCAATTCTGCAATGTCAATCATTTGATACTTTGGTGTATCTGGGAAAGTGTAAATTCGTTGAACGCAAAAATGTCAGCATCCATAGTATATTGAGCAGCTAAAGTCATCCACAAATTTATGTAACACAAATGAATTGTCATCTTTTTATTATTATTATTGTTTCATGCATCTCATCTTGAATACTCATATAAATAATTGCCATTGCTGTAGGTGAACCATTGAAAGATACGGAGGTTGAGAAAATGCTGCAGGCTATTGAGAAATATGCTCTTGCCAGTCATCTCCTTTGGGGTCTATGGGGAGTTATATCGGTAGGCTTCCATCTTTTATTATGTTTGCTGTTGTCAGACATTGATTGGGTGAGATGTTAACAATAAATCGGGGTCACCTGCAGGAACATGTTAATGAGATCGACTTTGAGTACATGGAGTACGCAAGGCAGAGGTTTCAGCAGTACTGGTTGATGAAACCTAAACTATTAGGATCCGAGTGAACTGTATGTTTATACTACCTTTATACATGTGATGGTTGCTCATCCCTCCTATGCTGTGTATTCATGTAGTATAATTGCAAGTGCCTTTATTTATTTTCATTTACTGTATATATCAAATATTTCTAATGAGTTTTTCTTTCTTTTTTGTGTTTCTGGCCGAGATAGATTTAAATAGAAAGAACGTGCAATCCTCCCAACTTTGCCATGTAGTGTTTTCTAACTCAGATTTCTAGTCTATCTTTCTGAGTCCAAAGAAAAGAATTACAGTCCATGTGGTACTGTGGCTAAAGATCTTTCTTGGGTCTCAGCTCTCCAACAGTTGTGTTTGAAGCTTAACTTGGATTCAAGTCAAAGCTTCTCATAGTTTTTAAAAGCCTTGTCCATCATCTAGCTGATGATAAAGGCAAGTATCTTATTCTCCGAGCTTGTTGCAGTTATGTTGTCTTTGTACAGTGTGCTATCCAGTAATAGTGTTCTCTTCCACTAAAATCTTATAATCCCTTTATTACTAGTACATCTTCTCAACCATGTTTTTGGATGTTCTTAGATTATCAACAAAGTATCCTAATATATTCTGCATTATCAGATCAATCTTCTTTTCTCTTAGCTATAACCCATGATTGAACTGCAGAAAGAAATTTCTATACAGCCACCACACGTCCTTTTTGTGGTCCAGCAGCAGGGACTCCAGCATCTCATAACACTACCAGATTTCATTCTGGAGTTGACTCCATCACACGTCTGTAGACTTTCTCTGCCACCTATTCAAAAACAAGTCAACCATGTATGTACTTTCTCTGCCACGGTTTAAGTCAACCATCACTCTTTCGATCCAGCAGGAACAGAGTGATTTCGAGTTGTCTTTCCACCTTCTCTGCTTCCATCACAATCAACTCCAGCATCCCCGAGCAGTATCAGGTTCTGCCCTGGAGTTGACTTCCTTCTCATCACACCAAAGTTCTCCATGATCCATGAAGCAGAAATTGATCTTTCCTATATCTTATGACTTTCTTTTTCTTCATTGTTTGTAGTACTTTCAAGCAAACAATTAGAAATCAAATCATCATGGCTCATTAAGAGATTGAAAAAAATAATATTAATAATCCCACATCCATAAAGATCAAAAGAATCAAATTATATATATTAAGTTTGATCCATAATATAAAAGGTAAAAGGAATTGAGTTATAGATATCAAACTTGATCTATGACCTAAAGATATTGAATGATCCTCTAACTTAATAAATGTTATTCTTATATTTCTGGCACGCTTGAGATGATCTTAAATATTTAAGATCATCTCAAGCGTGCCAGAAATATAAAAATAATAATTAATTCGAGTCAAGATAATCAAGATTGACATATATTAGGTTAGATGTCAATTCAATTAAAAAACTTAATTTTTTAGATTATATATGACTCAAACTCTAGAAATTATCTTAAAATAATTAATTGATTATAGATCAAACCTAATATACGTAACTTAACACTCTCTCGATCGTATCAGAATAATTAAATTAACTTCGACTAAAGAATTAATATTCCTATATTTCTACATTGTTAGCACTCTCGGGATCATATAACCAACATCCTTCAAGTTCTCTATATAATTCATTAGAATAGTTGATGGTTTTAATAGTAGAAGTTAATATTAATTCCAAATCTGATAATTTCACAACCAAATTTAGGTTTTATATTTTTGGAAAATGTTAAAGAACTAGAAAATTACTTTCCTGATGTTTTCAAATTCAAAAAAAGAACTCAAAAATAACCACGTGTTCTATCGCTTGCGACGCCATGTGGCAAACTCCCGACACCACACCGCTTTAATGCTACCTAATCATAGAACTTCGATCACAACCGTTCAAAGACGATCGAACGCTGCGATCAGAGATCCATCCAACAACCACTGCATCGGACGGTCAAGATTAGCCACGTTTTGGCCCCCAAGACGAGGAGACGAAAAGCACACTACAATTTCCGTTGCCACTTTCACCTCACGCTCGAGAGATCGAGAGCTTCTCTCCTCCTTTTGGTGCGATTTGGGGGCGAGGAAGCGATGGGTCCAGGATTGTACTCCGATGTCGGAAAAAAGGCGAGAGGTACTCGTCGTCTAAGGAATTCGTGGTTCCTTTCAATCCCATTTCTTTCTTTTTTCTGCTTTTTTTTTTTTGCTGATTTCTTTGATTTGTTTTGGATGCAGATCTTCTTTACAAAGACTACCAGACCGACCAGAAGTTCACTCTGACCACCTACACTTTGAATGGAATCGTGAGTTGCTCTTTTGATTCCTCCTCTTATTGTTCCGTTTGTGGTTTTTCTTGAAGTACCTTAGGTTCTCATCGCTCTAGATTCGGTGAGTTTGGGTTTGGTTCGCTTTTGATTGATGTTCTCGTTGTAATGGGTGACAGACGTCAATTGTTGAATGGATTGAGCGGATGTTTTAATTCATTTGAATCATAAAGAATATAATCTTTCTATAAATACCTTGAAACACTTACACAAACTTTGGGGTTGGTTGATTCTCCTTGGTGCTCCTGTTCTTGCGTGTATCTTATCTTATGGTTGAAGTCTTCTTTTCTTATTCTTTGAGATTGTTTGTCCAGCATCTAGACTTAAATTGCAGCGGAATAGCAATATGCTTGTAGAGTTGTCTATCTAGGTTTAGATTCCGAGCTTAAAACAAATACAAGAGAAACTTGGGCGGAAATCTTGCGACACCAGCACTTCATCTGTATGATGTTGTTTTTCGTGAATTAACCTCTTGTATACGCTTTGCTAAGGAAGTGGGTGATATATATATATATATATAACTAAAATTTTGGGTGAATTGTTTGGTGCACATTCGTCCCTTTGCTTGCTTGTTTGTTCTTTTCACCTGCTTTTGCTGTTTTCACGTAAGACTCGAAATCGCCAAATGATGATGTTAATTTAAGAAACTGCATACTGAAGAGTAGGACTGCTTTCGGAAAAGGGAGCTTGAGTGAATGTGAAATTATGAAATGCTTTGAGTGCTTGGTAAAAGATAGACGAAACCGCATTTTAAATGCACATTGAAGCGAGTGTTATTTGGTAAAATTGTATTTCAGAAGTTCATTAAATATTGTGTGACAAATATATCCTTCTAAATTTTTGAATATTTATTCAAAAGTGAATATATATTTTTTATTTCAATTAATAAGTAAATAAAAAATAAATAAATGAATGCATATAATCTTACAAAAAATTTCATATAACCTAGATATATAATAAATAAAAACTATAATCATATAAATAAATATAAAATAACTTTTGAAAATAATAAATAAAATTTCACCTTATAGAAGACATAAATCATGTTAGTTTCTCACTAATTCATATTGGTAATTTTGTGATTTTAAATAATATTATAAGGTATTTTGAAAATTTAAAAAATTACATTGGCATCCCACAAATGTGGGAATGCTAATGCTATCCTGAGATAGCATTAGCATTTCAACATTTGTAATACAGCATCCAGGCCAAATGTAATTTGAAATAAACTTATCAAACATCAAATCATATTTGAAATGTATATTGAACCCTCATTGCACATTTCAAATGTATTCCCAAACGTACTCTTAGATTGTTGGATTTAAAAAATACTTTAAAATATCCACTATCTATGACAAAGGTTAGTTAGTAGTGTTGGTTGGGTAACCAAGACTAATGGGCTGGGTTAGACATTAATTAGGATCATAGACGTGGCCAACTTAGCAAATGACCATGATAAGCCAACCCAGCCCATTTGGCCAACCTGATGTAGCTTGAGCCTGTCTAACCTGGTTTTAGTTTTTATCTAACTCGTCATTGAGGCACCCCAAAATCTGATCAGACCCAATCCCTTGTAGATTCAATCCCTCTCAAACCCAATCCTTCCAAAACCCTGATCTCAAATTTCGTGAATTGATCTCATCGTCTTGCCTTTTCCTTGTGTTTGCAAACCTTCCTAGACCTTAATTCACTGGATGCATCGCTTTAGAATCCAGTGATTTACTATGCAAACCTTGTTTTGAGTCATGAGAACACCTCAATCGAGCTCTGCTTCCCATCTCATTGTTGTCTTAAACTAGCTAACTCTTGAGTGATGCTTGACTCCATCGATGCAAGATCTGAGAAGCATCAGTATACACAACCTTCCTCTTACAAGTAGAAAGACTATTTCGATGATCCGAAATTCTTATGCCTAGATCACAAACGGAGCATTCTTACCCGGACACAGATATTTGCTACTTTCTCAATTCTAAGGGTTGCAAGGAAAAAACACAGAGATGGCAGAAAAGTAAACTACGCCATGATTGTTATGGGGTTCCAGGGCTCTGCACTGGCACATATCTTAGATGGCCAAAAAGCAAACTATACTTGAAATTTTGAGTACGTATCTGATATTTAGTGGCTTTGCACTGGATATGCATGAAAGCTTCCCTTCTACTTAACTCAATTATGAGAAAGACTGTAATATCTCTTGTTGGTAATGTTAAATTACTGCTTCATACTCCATCAGTAAAATTTACAAGTTTTCTGTTACTTCTAACAGAAATCTTGGTGCCCTGTGTTTGATATGTGTGAATTGCACTCTCTATCTTGAAAGACAATGTATATAATTGGATTGTGAACTTCCATGATTCTCCATTGTCTTTTGCATTTATTTCTGAACCATGGTGTTTCAAAATAATGTCTGCAGCAGTTTCAAAGATGGTGTATGCTCTGTTCGATTTATGGTTCTATTTGACTTTTTCCATTAGCTTTCCATTCTTGGTTTTAAAATGATTAGATAATACAATTTAACAAGAAATACACAGAGAACAATACGATTTTATTGAGCTTCCATTGGAGTGTCTTGATGCACAATTTGTAGTTGCTTTTTTTGGATTTCTAATAGATGTTGAGATGAACCGATGGCACATGTTAACTTGGTTACTGCACTTATTTACCGCTATGTTGTGCCTAAGTTAACTTATTTACTGCCTAAATACACAGAAAACAATATGATTTTTATACTCTTGTCTTTTGCAGGCTATCTCTGCATCAGGCACAAAGAAAAATGAACTGATCTTCGGTGAGCTTCAGTCTCAGCTGAAGAATAAAAATATCAGTTTTGATGTTAAAGCCACTTCAGACTCTAAGGTAAGCTGTAGCTTCGTATTCTATGCTTCAAAAATTTCCATTTTTGTTAATCTAGTTTTCTTCCTATTTTCTGTCACATGTTAATCACTCTGTCATCGTGTTGGAAACATGACCTAACTATGTATATGATTGATATCATGGTAGACATAAATTTGTTAATCCTGCCATTTTATTCTGTGTGTGGAATTTGCAAGGTATATTGCTAGTATATGGAACCTTGAAGTTGAGACTGAACTTACTACTAATGCTTTTTCTTTCACCTGCCAGCTTCTTACAACTGTCACAGTTGATGAACTTGCAACACCTGGGTTGAGATCAATTTTCAATTTTATCATACCGGATCAGCAGTTGGGAAAGGTAGATATCCATTTAATTTTTTGTTGGTAGGAAAAGATCATATTTATTAATGCTGTATGCTTGTTATGCATCATGCTTTTCTATCTTTGATGTTTTGTAGGTTGAGCTGCAATACCTGCATGATTATGTGGGTGTAACTGCTGCTGTTGGATTGACTGCCAACCCTATTGTCAACCTTTCTGGAGTTGTTGGAACTAATGTATACTCTGTCGGAGCTGATGTGTCATTTGATACTGCAACAGGAAACTTCATCAAGTGTAATGGAGGGTTGAGTGTCATCAATGCTGATCTTATTGCCTCATTAACTGTGTAAGTATATCCGAAATCGTTCATCCTTCTTTGTGGGTATGGAAGCTATTTCCCAATCTTACAATGACATGCTAGAGGAATGTGCAATGTTGTCCTGTACTCTTCTTAGCTACTATTGTGAAACCAAACAAAAGATGTTATCTGGGTTCTTACTTGCTGATTCAGAATTTTCATGTAGAAATGACAAGGGAGACAGCATAAACGCCTCCTATTACCACCTGGTGAGCCCATTATCCAGTACTGCAGTTGGGGCGGAGCTAACTCACAATTTCTCGACCAACGAGAACAACCTAACCTTTGGGACTCAACATGCCCTGGACCCCCTTACCATTGTCAAGGCTCGCCTCAACAATTATGGCAAAGCTAGTGCACTGATCCAACATGAGTGGAGGCCGAAATCATTCTTCACCATCTCTGGGGAGATGGACTCAAAAGCCATTGAGAAGGGTGCTAAGGTTGGGCTGGCCTTGGTCCTCAGGCCCTAATGAAAAGACTCTATGGGTTATTTAGCATCGTCCTTCTGATTCCAGGACTTGTGTATGTTCATCTTCCTCGCTCCCTTGCAATGTCAGATTCTCTCTGTTTGGTACAAACGTGGCGTTGTAGGAACAGTAACTGTGTTTGCTCCTAACGGGTATCAACTTCTGTCTTCAAGTCTCAAAGCAGGTTAAGCTCTGCAATCCACTATGCAGGTTCTTTTAGCAGTGCAAAACCTTGTTATTAATAGTGTGTCTTGAACTCCACGAGGCTTAACAATCTTTCGTGTATGTCTTTTTCTGTTTTTGCTAGAGGACTGATGATTCGAGTTTCTCCTTCGTGTTACTAATGCTTTTATGGATCTTTTTGTTTGCATGCATGGGTTTCTCTCTGCTTCCTTTTCTCACATTCGTATCTTTCGTTCGGTTCCGGTCATGTAACTGGTAACGCAGTATACTGTGTGCTTTTAAGTGGTAGTCAACTGGAGTTGGTGGCGTTCTCTATGGGTGTCACTAAGATTTGGTGGTTTTGGTGGTCCTTTGTGTACATTTATATGACTGTCGAGTAAAACATCATCCATGAAGGACACGCCAGCCTGAAGAAGTGATAAATGTGCGAAAAGCTGCAGTTGATGTGTATGGACGGTGGAAACAGTGCTGTGGATGGAGAAAACCGAGATATAATAATACAAAGTCAATAGTGAACGAGGAGAAGGTTGACATTCAATGTGTTGGGATCGATAAATCTGTGTATCGATGTATGATCGATTCATCAGTGGTTTACTCGCTGATGGTCTTCGACGGGCAGCATCATCACCCACTTGACTAAGGAATAAAATAATTTAATTATCTTTTCCACAATATCCATAAATTTCATTTCATATTTGTTTTTTTTTATATATCTGATTAGCTAGTAAATGATTCTTATTCGTCTTACATATATTTCCCATATTAAGTATTTGTCGACACACTTCCCAGATCCAATTAACCAGTATTATAATTAGATGTAAATGGATTGGATGACCAACTGTGATCCAACGTCTCTAGTATTCGCAGCTAGAAAAAAATCAAAGAACTCCCCACCTAATTCTTATCCTTGCATGAAATCCTACTTGAACGCGCTGACAACAGGTTAAATTGGACCCAGTTTACGTGGACCCAAAAGTGGGGTTCATCGTCATCATGATATCGGCGAGGAGGGGGCGGGACCGTAACAGAAAGTGACACACCATGCCACGACTTATCTCTCTCTTGGGCCCCCCCGGCCCACGATTCTTTGCCTCCCCTCCCCCCCTCTCCCCACCCTTTCGGATTCCTTTGCATCCATTCCCTGAAAGGGATGCCATGACGTGGCCGGGTCGTGGAGCTCTCGTTCACCTCACGCCCCAAAATGCTGCCATCTCCATCTTTGTGTACTTCTATGGTCCTTCGGTGCAACAACAGATCATGAGGATGCTTCACTGTTCTCTGCCACGAGAAGCAGCTCACCTCTTGCGGCTTATGACGCGAGCAGGTCGTGTATTGCCGAGAATTTAGCTCCATGTGGGAACACTGCTGGAAGAGTCTTCGGTAAAGGATGAGCTGCATGTGAGAGGGCTTGGTTATCCTCTCAGCTTCATCATGGCTTTGGATACCAATAAAGATGGGAAAGCCATGCCATTAGGATGCTTGTTTTCTTGCAGCACAAGGTCTTCGAAGCATGAACATCTTGTGGATAACTTGAGCTTAAGATCGATCAAAGAAACATCAAAGAAACAGCTCATCGTGACAAACAACAACTGATCCCCGAAAACTTGTTGTGGTTTCGTAGTTTGTTTCATACCATGAAAGACCTTCATGAGTCGTAGGAATCAGTCAATTCTTCACAGTGGTCGGCCATTCAGCTTCTCATGCAATGAGCATCCGAAGTTCATCTGCAATCATTTTGTGTTGAATTCAGAGTTAGAAATCAGAGGCATAGTTAAGGATCACCTGATCCTGCAAACATCGGATTCTTTTGTCGAAGCTTAGAATTCAATTGTCAAGTTGCTTCATGTATCTATCTGATGATCACATGATCCCCTGTCTTTTGAGTTGGATGAACACTAAACAATTTACTTCTTTTGAAGAATCTTCTCTTTAGTTCATGACACCTCTTCTTACGCTTCAGAACATCTACATTTCTTCCTCGTAGTAAGAAATGATGGTTTGTTCTGCTCGTTCAAGGCATTTCTAGATTAGAAAAAATAGGTAATTTGCAAATATCACATGATGATTTGTTCTGCTCTTTCTTTTGTTATTTATTCTAAATCATTGAGAAGTCATCTCTTTATGATTGTGGTCCTAAAAGAGAATACGATGCATGTCTGCATTCGCATATATGGTGAAATGTATGTGGAGAATACAACCAATCCAAGTAGAAACTTATGTGTTAATTGCCCTGCATGACACCAGAAATTTCCTGCAGAGGAGAACGCTTTGGATCTTCTCTTCTTTTTTCCTTGGGTGTGAAGAGAAGGGAGAAAGCTGGAGGGTACTACTGTCATAATAATCCACAAGCTTTCTTATTTCTGGACAAAGAGATTGAGAGCGAGCAGGTCCCTATGCTTCCCTATATAACGCCATCAAACCCCTTCACAGTCATGGAGGATAAGAGAAACAGGAATACAAGTACCTAAATCAAATTCGATCATCAACATCTTCTTCTTCTTCTTCTTCTTCTTCTTCTTCTTCTTCTTCTTCTGTTTGATTTATGATGTTGTAAAGTTATCTGTCAGTGCCGGTAGAAAATTCTGGGACTCATCGCTCCTTGTTTGTTCCTTCCATTTCATCCTCCCCTTCTTTTCTCATCCAAGGGATAGAAAGAGATGCGCTTGAGTGACCCTCTTCCCCAGAGTCCTCCTCGAGTCTCGGCTGTGGTGATCACCAGCTTCTTCCGTCACTCAATGCAGAGAATTCATGTAGTGATTTCGAAGTGAGCATCTCAACAGAGAAAAATAACTCCTTTTTAGATACGACAGATGATGGGAGGAAGGATTGATGAGAGTTCCAGTATGGCAGTCTTGTTCACCACCGACGGGATTTGCACCAATGCCATCGAGGCGTTGCTTGCTCCGGGATCCTTTGCTGGTGGATGTCCTGGTAATTGTCTTCTTCGATTATGTTTCCTCTGTTTCTGGGCATCACTTCTGCTTTTAAGAGGCATTACAACTTTGCCAAGAAAGCAGTATCTATTCCTCTCTTTGTTCCTTTTTCTTAATTTGGCTATTTTCTAAAATGTTTTTATATATATAATCTTGAGATTCCCAAATTTGATTATGTTGAATCCTCTAAAGAAACATTTTAGGATCATCTGTAGAACCATCTTAGATACGTGAAAGTATTGCCGGTTGGTCGCTTTCTTATCTTGTTTCCCTTCTTCCCCTGTTTATGGTTTTTTGCTTCCATCTTAGAGCAGTAGCTTGCATGAAAAGCTTTGACTTTTTTCTCGACTGTCAATTTATCACACATCTTCGAGTTTTAGCTTTCTTGTTTATGTCGGTATCATCCATCAAGCAACATTGGTCGTGTCCTTTAGTCGTGATTGCACTCTTTGGAGCACACAGTTTATCCTTGCACTACAAGTTGCGTGTAATGTTTTCCCAGATCATGATCACCGTACATTCTGCTTCAGGGTCGCAATTCATGGTGAATTCCGATGGCAGTCATGGGAACAGTCTCAAGTTTGGGCTGGAGGAAACTGCTGATGATGACTTGGACGAGTACCCTCAGCGGCCGGGGAAGAAAAGGCGGCTGACGGCCGACCAAGTCGAGTTCCTGGAGAAGAACTTCGAGGTTGAGAACAAGCTTGAGCCGGAGAGGAAACTTCAGCTCGCCAAGGACCTCGGCCTGAAACCTAGACAGGTCGCCATATGGTTCCAGAACCGCCGTGCACGGTGGAAGGCAAAGCAGCTTGAGAAGGGGTATGAATCCCTGAAGTCCAGCTACGACTCCCTCAAGCTTGATCATGATAACCTGCTCAAGGAGAATGAGAAACTCCAGGCTGAGGTGATACGTCCATCAAGACAAGTCTTTTTCTTTGCAGTCGGATGCCATGATCAGCATATGAAATCCACACAGTGTGTGTGTGTTCTTATTGATCTGGGTTTCCATGCGTCAGGTGGTGCGTCTCACTAGCAAGCTTCTCCAAGAAGAGAAGGATAGCAGCAGCTGGGAATCGTTCCAACTAAGGATCTGCCCTGACAAGCTGCAACCAGGAATAGATGCTCAGGTCATGCTCTGCAAGCAAGAAGACTTCAGCTCTGCCAACAGCGCTGTGTTAGAGTCGGAGAGCCCTCGGCATGTCGACGATGGTGGATACTCCAACCAATCTCAAGTCGTGGGTTGTTGTGGCTTCCTCAGGCCCGAGCGCCATTCATGCAGCAATGAGTTCCAGGTGGAGGATCAAGCCTTGTGGTTCTGGCCCTGATTAGAGCTTCCACATCATCCATGACCAAATTCCTGTGTCTTCTTCATCCTGTCTTCGTTTTGCTTGCTCTCGAGTGGTGAACTCTCGGCAAATAAAAAGCTTTTCAGGCGACAAGCCACATCTCATATAATAGCTCTTCATCTGTATTCGCATTTCTCTTCCTCGAATCATTTGCAGATACTGTAATGCTTGCCACTTTTGGTCCATACCAGAGTAAAGAGTGATCTATCCTTGAACAGCAACAGTAAAAATTGCATTCGTTTGTGGTTGCTATTTCTTCTTTGACGGGTGGTGGTGGAAAGCAATAAAGGCATAGCCCAGGCTGCCACAGCAGTCTGCGCCCCAGCAGAAGGATTCCGATCACCGCTTTGATGTTGATCCGGAAGTGACGGATTGTGGTGGTGATTGAGTGTTTGGTGATGGTGCCCTCTGAGAGTGAGAGAGAGAGAGAGAGAGAGAGATTTAGATCATCTTGTTCAAGATGTATCCAGAAGACAAGAACGACGATACATGCTCTACATGAACACGAGAACAACACGTGTTGGTGGGTCAAAGTTTCGTGTACACGTGTTGGTAGCCCATCGAATCGCATGCTTCACGTGGGAGGGCCATCGAACCCCAGCCCAACACGTTTCACCATCACGCGGGCCACCGCGTCGGCTTGTCCCGTCGGAAAGACGATCGCTCCTACACACCAAGACAGGGTTCGCGTTCAGTCTTCGAACCACAAAGCCGGCCCCCACTTCGTGGAAGTACTTCGGTGGCAATCTTGTGCGTAATGACTGTCGAGTCAACAATCGATGTGGGCGTACAAGTGATGAAGTGGATTGTCCATTGTCATGATGCGATTGGAGGAGGTGTGGTGTGTGATTCTCATTCCTCCTTGTATAGTTGCATGGCAATCCACGTCGTAATTCTCATTCTACATATTCTCAGCAGCAGCGTCAGATTTCTGGTCTTACCGTGCACGTTGATGAGGACAAACTCAGGGAGCAACATTAGGGTTTACGTGCTGTAGGCTTGACAGCAATTGGATGGGTTGGTGCAGTGAGATCTCGGAAGTCCATCTAGCCAAGAGGTAGTGAAATTAACCTTTATTGTGACATAACGAGGACTTTATTATCAGGATCAGCAAGTATTTTAAGGATAGCCCCTCAAAACATAGTTGAACACCTCAAATGCTGATCCTACATTCGCTCAAAACTGATGGATGTAACGCACACGAACGGTCTGCTCCTCCTCCTCTCTCGGAGCATGCATGCACATCAAGGCTGTGGCTCCCCTCCTTTCTCTCCACTCTCCTCCTTCTATATAACCTCTCCAACACTCCAAACCCTCATCACAGGCCGAGAGGACAAATGACCCTATCCTTATAATCACTATCATTCCGGTCATTTGTTCTGTCTCGGTCTGCCTGATACTCCGCCCACGAAAAATATTTAGCTATCATATACGGGGGAGGGAAGAAGAAGACGACGATAGGCTTTACGATGGAGTACAGGCCGCAGTTCTTCTTCTTCTCCCTCCTCTTCCTGGCTTCCGCCGCCTTCACCAGTGCTCACATCGCCGACTACGACGAGTACTGGCAGAAGAAGGCTGCGCTGGCGCGTTCCCACGCCAGCAATGCCTACAACCCCAACCCTGAGTCTGTGACCCATCATTTCAATGAGGCGGTCATGAGGTGTGCCGCGTACTCTGTTTGCACATGACCATGGATGACCACAGAAAACTACGTGAATTCGATCAACGTTCGATGCCTTCCCTCGTTCTGAGTAATCTTGGTAATGCCTGCAGGGACCTGGCGAGTAACAGCACCAGGAGGGGCCTGCGCGGCAAGATGAGGAACGAGGAGGGTGCATGCCAGGCGACGAACCCCATCGATCGGTGCTTCAGGTGCCAATCGAACTGGGTTCACCACCGCAAGAGGCTGGCCACCTGCGCCAAGGGCTTCGGCCGCCACGCCACCGGAGGGAAGAACGGGGACTTCTATGTCGTCACCGACTCGTCCGATGTCGACCTCGTCAACCCTCGGAATGGCACACTCCGCCATGCTGTCATCCAAGACAGGCCTCTCTGGATCGTCTTCGCCCATGACATGCTCATCCGCCTCACCGAGGAGCTCATCATCAACAGCAACAAGACCATCGATGGCCGGGGGACGAACGTCCAGATCGCGTACGGCGCCGGCCTCACCATCCAGTTCGTACACAATATCATCGTCCACAACATCCACATCCACGACATCAAGGCCGGCAACGGCGGCATGATCCGGGATTCCGAGGAGCACTACGGCCTGCGGACCCGGAGCGACGGCGACGGCATATCCATCTTCGGCGCTAGCAACATCTGGATCGACCACGTCTCCATGTCCAACTGCATGGACGGGCTCATCGATGCCATCGAAGGCTCCACCGCCATCACCATCTCCAATTCCCACTTCACCCAACACAACGACGTACGTTAAAACTCGGTGATATAATCCCCTCTGCGTTCTATTGCTCAGAGGACGATGACCAACTATGAAACATTGTTCAGGTGATGTTGTTCGGTGCTAGCGATGCATTCTCGGGAGATGCAATAATGCAGATCACGGTTGCTTTCAACCACTTCGGGAAAGGGCTTGTTCAGAGAATGCCAAGGTTATACACTGACCTCCTCCTCCTCCTCCTCCTCCTTCACATTCTACTTGGATGCATGACGATCTCTTCTTCGCAGCAGATGCCGGTGGGGTTTCGTCCATGTGGTGAACAATGACTACACCCACTGGATGATGTATGCCGTCGGCGGTAGCCAACACCCTACCATCCTCAGCCAAGGGAACCGATTCATTGCTCCACCCACCCTTTTCGCCAAGGAGGTAAACAAATACTTCCACCCTCCTAATCTTCTCTCAACTTCTACCAAATATATATATTCACATTCAACTTACTGTGTGTAGGTGACCAAGAGGGAGTACTCACCAGAGCCAGTATGGAAGCAGTGGTCATGGAGATCTGAGGGTGACCTGATGGCGAACGGAGCATTCTTCGTGGAGTCAGGAGCTCCAGTTACCAAGCCCTACGCAGATCTCATCAAGGCCAAGCCGGGAAGTTTCGTGACCAGGCTCACACGCTTCGCCGGCTCTCGCCCCTGTGTTCCCAACCAGCCATGTTAAGCACCTGCAGGTGGGAGCTCCATTGGAATAGGGTGAGTGAGCAACAAAGATCATGTATGTGCTGAGGAGTCGAGAGGGGCAAGAGAAGAGACGCACATGTAGACAGTGGTGGAGTTGCCAGGAGATTTCGCCATTGATCATGTGTTTCGATCATTTGCGATTACGAAGACCAGTTTTGGTTACTCGTTATTGTCGACATATTTATTTCTATATTTATGCAATAACACATGTTCATATTTCCACATGCATCTCCTACAACTATATCTCACAACCTATATATATATATATATATATATATAAATATTTCAAGTAAAAATTTCTGTACTTATTTTATAAGACACTGTTAAATCTCCACAAATGGAAAGGTAATTTGAACATTTGACACTGAAGTCTTGTTGGGTAATTTGCGTGGTTCACATGGGTTAAATTACAACATTAGTGATTGCATCTTTGATCTATGAACACACATGAAAGGTAAGGAATGTATGAAATAAACAGATGGAGAGAAATTGATTTCACATATCCAAAGAATAATTATTGATTTATGTATAGGTTTTCTAACAAGTTCTTCACTCCATTTACATGTTTTTTTTTGCCTCCAAAACTAACAAATGACAATTAATGCCCATAAAGATGATTAGATAATGATCAAGTTTAATTTTAGATCCAAAATAGAAAGAATTAAATTAATTTGTAAAAGTCTAACGAGTATACTATCATCAAGTTGGGTTTAGATATTTTGGGCCATGATGTAGGCCTATCAAGTTAATAGGACGAAGTCAATTTATTATTGGGTATGGTAAAAGATCCAAAGTGAAAAAAGATTATATATGTATATATATATATATAAAGGCACATCATGGTATAAAGTCACTATTGGATTTAAATTTAAGAGGACGTGACGTCTTCAAAAGAGAAAAATTATAACATCTCAATTTAATCTTATATTTAAAATAAGAAAAATTAAATTTCTAATGGCTTGATGATTATATTATCATTTTTTTAAATTAAATATTTTGTGTCTATTTATGTAGTTAATGAATCACAGTGATGCTTGGTGTATATGGAAAATCTTTGATCAATCGATATCAACATGGCTCGTTGCAAGCACAAATTTGTATTTCGTATTTATCAAAGAACGAAAATTCAGTTTCTTATGTAATTTCAGCACAACTCAATAAAGAAGAATCAAATTATAGCCTATTTTTGATTACTTCAAGGGCGAATCATAACTTAAACATAGGTGGCTTCTTTACCATCTAAATATGATTCGAGTCACAATTTTTTTTTCTTTTTTTCTTTTTTCCTTTTTTGCAGACATAAAACATTAATCAGTTTGAATATTGCCAAGACGGATATGATCAACCTAAATGCAACTATGTCATAAGCTGTAGAAAATACAAGTGATTATTTCTTATTGAAATGTTTTATTGATTGCCTTTGTCTCTGACCATTATCATAATTGTTATATCAATCACTACTCTTGCTTAACAGACCGAGGAAATCATTATACTAAGTATCACATGGTGTACAAGTATGATATACAATGACTGGTGTTTGAACAACAAGGATTTGAGGTCAGCTGATCCTCAACTGCTCTATCTTCATAAAGATTCATGCCAGTGGCTTTATATACACAAGTCCTAAGTGATTCCCAGTAATTAGGACATGTCTGATCCTTTAGTCCTAAACAAATTGCTAAGAGCTGTCAAGTTCATTCATCATCTGATTCAAATCGGTGGGTAGGTGTTGTCAATCTTAGTTCCACAATCCCCTTGTCTTTTTATTAGACCAAATGTTGATTTCTTTTCTTCCATTCCCATTGACAAGTTCATAGGCCATGAGCTCAGAAGACGACTAAGTCTGCTAATTGAGTAGACAATACAGTAATCGATCCAGTAGGTTGTCAAAGTTGATAATTCTACAAGTACAACAAAATCACTAGTTTATTCTTCACCCAAGTTTATACAAAGACAAATTGTACATATGTATAGTTCTATTTGTTTTTTACGCTTGATCTGTATAATTGTCATCTAAGTTTGTACCAATGCCGTGGAGAACTATGAGTTTTCCGTCACAAGTTGGCAATCGCATAATAAATTAGACCATGATATTACTTGAATAAATGTGGCATTTTGAAGTGTCATAATCGAATATTAGAGTGGTTGTGTTTTGTCTGAGGGTGGTCAGTTGAGTTGATATTGCTTGCATGTCTGTGGTTGTCAACTATACATATGTGATTCTTCCCTGATAGGATGCTTGCAAAGTACACCTAAGATGTGAAGGAAAACCAAAACGTTGACTGTGTGGATAGATGATGGCATCACTAAACCTGTCTCTTTGTGATGAACAACTCATGACAGTAGACTTCTTGGGCGTAGATAGTTGAAAACGCCATCTTAGTGATGAACACGACATTGACCCGATTAATCCAGAAAACAAATAAAGAACATGATGTGTAAATCTTACTTGGTAATTTCTTCTTTTTATTGCCTTTCATTTTTCCCAGTTGATGTTGGAATGACCAGCACTTGATGAAAGGCACTGACCAACTTCAATGTTTCAATAACAGTTTGGAGGCTTCCATGTGTTTCAATAAGGCCACTCGACTTCCACATCTGCAATAAAGTGACAGGAGAGACTGGACATGGAACTTCGATTGTATCTTGGCTGCATTAACTTTGAATACCTATGATGGATTTGGACTTTCTTTTACGTTCCAATAAAACAAATAGAAGAATTCATTTCAGAGAATATTAATTAAGTTTGGGAGACGTGCAAGGTAACATAATGAACTATTCCATTGGCCTCATTAAGATTTTGCTGCTGATTGCCTACCTCACCCCAGAAATTGAAATGGCTTGATGAGGAAGAAGTAAAAGAACACCATCAAAAGATGTGACTTAGCCTTGACATAATCATGTTTTTTTTTTTTGGGACACTGAAGAAAGATTGAGACTGAAAATTAGGCTTTCTCCTGGATGTTGAACTTGCCTTGCAATTAGATCCAAATCAAAGTTCAATGGGACAGTAGGACAAGGAATTCATTATCGTTGTTGGGTAGGAAGTCATCATCTATAACTTTATTTACAATCTAGAAGTCACGCTTAATATGACCATAAACTTCAGCAAATCTATTAAGATCATGGAAAATCAAATCATCTGCCCTATTGTAAAAAGCAACAACAGTCTATTAGAGTCATATGTTGGCAATCTAAATGATCACTCAGGATGTACTTGGTTAATATTGTTTGCTGTACTTAAAACATTTGTATTGCAAAAAATATTGTATCTCGACATGGATTACCTGCTCCTATTTTCTGGTCAATTTTATGGGACATGAGCTTTATGTCAGTCTCCTGTTCTTAATCACCTATAGAACACCAGGCTAAGCCAAATTTTGGAGTAAATGAATTGGTTAGCTTGTCCAACACATCATTAACTTTGCTTACAACATGAAGCAGTTGACTGGCTAAATAACTATCAATAAATCACTGCTGTTGTTCTAGGGTTAGCTTGGCCTACTCGTTAGCCACCATGGTTTCTTACGTCACTGATGCAATGAATGGGCGAAAGGTGGGTGACAGATCATGGGATAAGACAGATCATGGGATAAGGTAAACAGTTCCATTAATTAGATCTCTGTCCTCATTAAAAAAACTACTACTGATAAGCCAAACAGTCACCATTGAATGCTGACAACTACCGCACACTAATTGGTAGCAGGTCTTTGGAGAAGACCACGCAGGGATGTTCACAGATCTGTCCAAGAACCAGCTTACATCTCCTTGTTGATCATCCCATTTGAATCGATGAAAGACTCAAGTATTATTATGTTTCTTTTCTTGCTTTTTCGACATAGAACGAAATATTGTGTGCGGAAAAAGAGTGTAGAAGCATCAAGTACATCAAATAATTCATCAAACAATGACTTCTGGGAAGGGTTTTATCTAACCGAGGTCCTTATCTTTCTCCAACTTGATTATTTCTTCCGGCTGGTTTGACATTAGCGTCGAAAAATCATCATCATATGGTAGTTTTAGATCCGTGCGAAGGGCGGCTCTTATAGTAATGGTTCTCTGTAGTATTTATGTACGCATGTATCTATCAGCATGACTACTGCTCAACTTCCAGTGATAACCCTATCTCATCTGATCGCATGTTAATATTTTGAAGAGGTTTGTTGGGAGTCTGCTATAGCCAAGTATGATGCAAAACCAGTCTTATTGTAAATTGTGTATATATCATCATCATCATCATCATCGTCTTTGTGAGGACCAGCAAACATGATGCATGGGAGCTTTTAGGTCAATGGATGGCGGCGCTCCCACAGGAACTGATTCCTGTAATCTAATGGATCTACCCGGGTGTCACGAGACACAGAACAGTGAGCATCATCCATGCATGTCTCCAGCCAATCAACGAGGTGTAGATCTCAAAAGTACTATATAATGTAGTTCTTCCATGATCATAACAGAGTTGACACCCTAAAGCATGCATGTGATGCATGAGCACAACAATTGCAGCACGTCAAGTTCTCATTGATCAAAGAGCTTTTCTAATGTCTGCTTGTGATAGTTACTCAACTGCTCGATCAACTGGTAAAACCTTGGATCGCCATTGACAAGCTCTTAGTTTGAATCTGGAAAGGAAGCGAGACAAAGAAAGAGAAGAAAGGGGCCTCTCTGGTGCTGCCAAGTTTGATTTCTTGGTCAGCAGTTACTGCGAAAGCATAGAGACTTTGATCGTCCACATTGAACTCCGAGTCCACATGGTTGCTGGTGGCCAATTCAAAGAGTTTCCCCATCTTCTTCTTCTTCTTCTTCAGTGCTTATGGCCCCATGTATATGCAATGTTTTGTGTCTCAAGAACAAAATGAGATGGACGTGATATTGTTGGAGAATAATTCGGAAAGTGATAGAACTCAGTAGCTCATAAAGAAGATATATGGAGAAGACACTAAACTACTATTTTCATTCATCATCATTCTATCAATATCATTAACCACGACGTATAACATGAATAGTAGGAGATAATTATCGGTGCAACACACTCCAACTAACGAAAAAATAGAATAAGTTAATGATCTAATAATGAACAGTTCGTCAAATAATTTGACTTGAACTACCTTGCACAATGATTGCTTTACACAAATCAAGTCAGCGAGCTCCAATTATGTCTGTCTGGGCCAAGTGATTAGTCTTCCTCTTTCCATTGAAGAGGTTCTTGGTATGAGCATTTTGTGCAGATGGTCCCCTGGCATGCATGTGACAGAGATAATTGTTTAGATGGGAGATTATTAGCCTCTATAATTCTTTAAAAAGAAGATCAAAATCAATCTTTGATCTAGAAATGATGGATCATCGAACCCAGTCAGAAAAATAATACATATCTGTGTTGCAGACTTGTTTTTCCTTTCCATGCATGTGCTTTATCTTAAATGTTTTTTGAAGCTAGTGCAACAATGAATCTCTCACATTTTGTTACAAGTATTGCCAGTTCCAAAGACAATCTTGCTCAGCCAAAATGCTTCAACATGCATCAATTCTCTAACGAAAACAGCGACGAAGAGCTATCAGATCGATTTCGGCGTGTTTTTACAAAGAGAAGCAGATCTACTATTTCTTGGTTGTAACCTAAGGCTTTCACGGACAAGAAAAGGACTTGTTGTTGAAGAGGACGACTTCAAATTTCCCAAGGTGATCAGAATTCCGACGATTATCCATGTCTAAAAGACTATTATAAGACAAGTGCTGCAATTGATTCTTTAGATAGTAGTGAATTGCTGGTGTAGAACCCAACCACAAGGTTAAGCTTGCAATGCTTTGTTTACTGTCAACTTGCACCGTAGTCAAAGCAGTCCAAAAAACAAGTGTGCATGTGATCAACAAGAATGCTATTGCGTCTTCCCTTCTTCTGGTGAACAATATGCAGGAAAAGGTTTAGGTGGCCTTAGAGAGCGGCGCAGGGAGCGTGCAAGTGTGAAGTTTGAAGGAAGCCGTGGATGCCTTTCTTGTACTCAATGAAGACTAACAAATCCTAAACGTTGACACCCTACAATATATCAATGCAGGAGGAGACAAAAGAGTCGTTTTGGATATACAGCCGTATAGAAGAACAAAATTATAGACTGCACTCCCCACGCGAGTTGGCCAATCAATTAGAATGACATTTGAGTCTAATTTCTGAAACTGCTCCAATGGGAACATTAATCAGCTAATTAATAGGACACAGTAGTTGGAGTCTCAAGATTCAACTCAAGTCCTCTGGTACAGCTAATGCAGATCGATCTCTTACTTGCAGGTCTTTGGCTACCTATCTTCTCACAAAAAAGAAGAAAAAAAGTCTTCCTCTTGCTACTATTTTAGTCTTCTTCGATTGCTACTTCATTTGTTGGTGTGACTTTGGATCATAATGGTTCTTCAACATCAAACAACATAAAATAAAGCGTTCGATTAACCTGCACCAACTTGGAGCTGCTTAAGAAAATACATGTACAGTGCAGCTTCTCATTGATACAGGAATCATAAGTGCACATATGAGCAATGAAAACCTTGTCTGATAACAATTCAAAAGAGTAACATGGGTAACCTCAGCTTCGTCTGTCACTTGATGAATGTTATATATATATATATATATATATATATATATATATCCTTAGAAAATTCTGTGGGCTAAATCATATAGGAGCTTCTCACCCAAAGATCAAGTGGGGAGGTCATAATAGAGTGTCAACTGCACGTCCTCGCATGGATCTTAAAGCCTGTTCATCATATCACTTGATAATTAAGATTAACATCTTGAGAGTCTTTTATGACTTCCCTACATAACCTAATCTACGTCAAGAACTGTTGTTAAATGCTGCACAAGTAAGAAGGATTCCTATGACCACCATGCGTGAGTCACGCACACCTTCCGCAATGGTCCCTCCCGCTCCCATCTTCCATGGATGAATGGTGGGTGGTGGTCCACGGCGCCGATGGTTGACCGGCCGTGGAGGAGAGGCGGGGCCCACGCCCACGCGATCTGGCACCGCCTTTGTGGTGGTGGTGGGGTTTGACGAGGGGCGCGGAGACGCCATGTGACGAATGGACTGAGGAGGGTGGAGCTGCGGAGGAGGTTCAAATGCCCCTACGGACTGCGGCTCGGGGGAGGACGTAGGAGGTTCCCGGTGACTGACCTAACGCCTCACGACATGCACGTCGCAAACGTTGAAAACCCCTTTCAATTCTTTTGTCTGCTGCCTCGGTGACCTCTGCAGCTGTTGACGTCGAGAGATGTATGGCCTTTTAGATAAGCTCTCAGATCCAGTCGTCTTAAGCAACTCAGGAAGAGGGGGCTTCCCTTTATAAGCTGAGAAAGGATGTTCACGGCAGACAACCTTGCGACTGCTCGGGTGGCCGGTTTGCCTCCCACGGAGGTAATAATGCTCAAAGCACCTGCTGCTGAGGATGAGACCTGTCCGGCTCATGAAGAGGGTACTGTAGAGGTTGGAAAGGTTTGGCTGCTTCTTCCCTCTTATGCATCTTTATTCTTGATTCATTAGGGAAGAACAAAGTACAAAAGATCATTTCCTCTTTTATGTATTCACTTAGAAACACGCAATATTGTCTTCTGCTTACTGATTGTTGATATCAGCTTGTGGCTAACAGCCATGTCCAGTCCAGTCCTTTTAGCCGACTGTTCCATATTCCTGACAAGACAAGTTGGACTTTTCCTCGGAGCATCTCTAGAACATGAAATCAATGAACTGTTCACGCGTTGAAATATCATTATCGTACCTGTTTGTTTCGTTTTGTAGAATTTTCATTTCATCTTGTGGACATTTCATGGACTCCTGTGAACCTTAAATACTCTTCCATGATCATTCATCAACTGAGCATTTCCCAAGTCTCCTTCTCTAAACAAGTAGGTATGGATCTCTCAGTTCTCTGTTATTACACAAATAGTCCATCTGTGCTGTTCCATGTTATTTCTAATTGTTTCCTTTGAGCCCGAAGAGATTTGTGCATCTTTAATTCAATTATGATTCATCTGAAGATAGCAAACCACCAAAATTTTTGGTGTTACTGCCTGCCTTTTCATCCAAAATACAGAAAAAGATCCCTATATCTTCTGAATCCTTGATGCTCTTCAACAGTTTAACAGCCTAAGGTAGAGAAGATAAATGATTGAGACTCCCAATGGTGGTAGTATATAATTACATAGCTTCCAAGACATTAAAATCCTCAGCTGGTCCTCCAACAGGCCACCATTAGATTCCTTCCATGCATCCAGAGAGAGCTATGATAAATTATTATTCTTGTTTGATGTTGTAAACCTTACTATGATTTTTCTTTGTTTATCTATTTATTTTGAGGGGGAACTTTGAGACCAAAAGACCAAATTCCAATTGTGCAACCAGCAATTTACATAGATGAAACCCTCAAATAAATTGATCCCTATTTCTTGGCAGAGATTTCTAACCCGTGTTTCTCTAACAGGTTTCCACTGCCACCTCAAGTGAAAGATCACCCATGGAGGCAATCTCAAGACCATCTCCTTCCAACACCAAGGAATCGATTACAACCAGCCAGGTTAGAATGTCCACCATGCAAATAGTACTCAGATTTAGAGTGCAATCAATAAGCAAAACTAAACATATTCTTATGGCCAATATATATGGCTTTTTCTCAAGGTTATATACATCATGCAGAATCACAATTAAACCTTGTATTTTGTACTAATTTTGCATTTTTTTTTTTTGTTATTTGTGTATTTCAAAGTTTCTGTGGAGGATCAATGTAGACATTTACAGCAAAACCTTTTCTTTTTGTAGAAAGGATTTTATGATCACTGACCAACCAAAAAAATAGGGGCCAATCTGAAGATAGATTATGTATAATGTGAAATACACCATTCAAAAGCCTTAATCAGAACTAAATTCTATAGAGTGAACTCACAAAGGACATATGGTTTGACAAATATGAAGCATCAAAATCAATTGAATTTTTTTGCATACATTTACGAACAACATGATGCAGATGGAGACATAAATTGTAGGATCCTTAATTGAAGTGTTATCATATGATCTTCAAAAGGTCAATTATGTTCTCTCATGGTATTTTGCAGGAAGAGCAACTCGAGTACACTAAATCAGAAATGGGTGAAGTGAGAGAAGAGAACCAAAGATTGAAGATGATCTTAGCCCAAATCGTCAAAGACTACCAGTACCTGCAAAAGCAGTACTTCGATATCATGCAGCAAGAGCAATCTAAGAAGCCTCTTGAGACAGCAGAGTCTGATGATGTGGAAGAACCTGAGCTTGTTCTGCTGAGCCTTGGCACCAGTTCAACTGGGCAAAAGAAGGAAGAGATCAACACATGTAAAGATAGAGGAAAAGACGGAGAAGGTCTAACTCTTGGATTGGACTGCAAATTTGAAGGAACCAGAAAGAGTCCCAATGAACACGAGTCGACCATTAGCCCAGACAACAGCTCTGATGACCCCAAGGAAGAAGAGCCCGGGGAGCCATGGCCGCCAAGCAAGATACCGAAGAATCCCAGGAATGGTGATGATGAGGGCTCGCAGCAGCCCCAAGTGAAGAAAGCTCGTGTGTCCGTGAGAGCAAGATGTGATGCCCCAACGGTACGTGTGTACTCACTACAGTGACCACATTCTCACTAGGATTATGAGCAGCTGCTACATGTACGGATGATGTTTTGTTCTTGTTGCAGATGAATGATGGATGCCAGTGGCGGAAGTATGGGCAGAAGGTTGCCAAAGGAAATCCATGTCCCCGAGCGTACTACCGTTGTACGGTGGCACCAGGATGCCCTGTGAGGAAGCAGGTAAGCTCCCATCTTTCCTCACTGTTATATTGCTTCTTTGGCACATTCTGATCTTAGTTAGGGTTTTGCTTTGGCATAGTGTGATCCATTTGCTGTAGTTTATATTGGTTTGATAATAATGCAAGTTGATCTTATCATTAAAATTTTCTCTTAACAACTTGCATCGGAAGGTCTCTGACCAAATCCTAATAGAGAAGTGTTCCATATACGTTCTGACTAGTTGAGGAGGACATTACTGGATGTAGACGTACACGCAATCTACAGGCCATTCAGTTTTAGATTCTATTTCGAAGTGTATAATTGTTGTTCACTATTAGATTTCGGACGGTGGATGTTCTTAGTCTTCTTTCTCTTCATCCTGACGACTGAGCCGTCCTAATCCTTGATGTTGACTTCCTTCTCCATCTTTTAATATCTTTCTTAGTCATCATAATTAGAATGAGAAATATCGTGCACTTCAATCTGTCAAAATCCATGTTCTCAGGTGCAAAGGTGTGCGGAAGACATGTCGATACTGATCACCACCTACGAAGGAACCCATAACCATCCTCTACCCTTATCAGCCACCACCATGGCCTGCACCACCGCGGCCGCCGCAAGCATGCTGATGACCGGCTCGTCGACCTCGGGACAAGGCATGACACCACCAGCCATCGGACCACTGTGTTCCTCCTCGACTGCGGCCGCAGCAAGCACCAGCCTCCATGGCCTCAACTTTGGCATGTTAGGCAGCTCCAATGCGAGGCAGCCTTATCTGCCAATTCCTTCGATATCTTCCACTCCTTCCTATCCCACCATCACACTCGATCTCACCGCACCACCGTCGGCCACATCCCAGCTCAACCAGTTCACCAGATTCCCGAGGTACTCCTCCACAGGCTTCAACTTCTCCTCCTCGGAGTCTACCACCATACCAACATCTTGGAGCAATGGGTACTTGAGCTACGCATCTCAAGCATACAACAAGGGCTCCAACACGGGTTCTCTGAGCCTCGGAAGGCAATCTCAGGACTCCTTCTATCACTCCATCCTACAGAAGGCCATCAACTCAGCTGCTGCTGCTGCTACTGCTACTGCTGTTCCTTCTCCTTCTCCAAACCAGCATGCATTGACTGACACAATCGCGAAGGCCATCACGTCGGATCCCAGCTTCCAGTCGGCGATAGCTGCCGCCATAACGTCGTACGTGGGCGGCCAACCTGGGAGAGAGGGTGCAAGCCATGGCCTCCTCAAGTTGGGAGGGCACTTCAACTCCTCGGCGGTTGCACAGCTCTCAGCCGCCGTGAATGGTTGCGCCTCCAGCTACTTGAACAGGTCGAGCAGTTCGAGTTCCAGCCACCAGCCCAACCTGCCTCTCCTCCAGCCGCCACTGGCCTTGCCCACCCCCAAGACTGCCTCTGCTGATCGCAATAGTGAAAGCATAGACTGATGGCTCTCTTTATGAAAGATGATTGATAGAAGATAAGCATACAGAGGGTACAAAACTTTTATGCAGGGGAGATTTGCAGGAAATTACCCTGCATAAAACTTTTGTCTCGATAGAAGGGAGGTGAATGAGGAATTAAGTTTGCTTTGTTTCATAACCTATAGTGCAGATCATAAAAACAACTGTTAAGACACATGAAGAGATTGATTAGGACTGAAGTAACAGTTCAAGTGTTCTATTTTGTTTCAAGTGCTTCATTGCTGGTCAAAGTTGGACAAGATTTCATGGCAAGGCATACTCCTCCTAAGTTTATAGTGTCAATCACATCGAACCAAAGCCAAATCTTCAAACAGTTGCATCAAACTCATAACATGAGAATCTGACGAAACAATGAAGTTGGGAAGCAGTTCAACACCCAATCGACAGTCCTCTTGGATTGATGACGATTTGCAGGTGAGAAAGAAGGCTATAGTTGATGATACTATCACCTTCGCACACTGCAACCAAACTGATGAGCATTGAAAATGAGGAAGCAAATGACATCTCTTCATTTGGTTTCACTTTCAAGATTTTAATTCCAATCAGTCACAGTCCACTGTTGATAAAAATGAAACATAAAAGCTAAGTATGTATTCACTTGGAATCCACTTTGATGCTTCACCAAAGGCTGTGCAGGAGGGTATCAAAATAGATCCATTGGCTACAACAGTTTGCAGCATCCAGAGAAGGTAATCGAGTATAAAGAGCAAGTTGAGATAGCTCTTCTTCATCTAAACAGACTGCATTTTGGACGAATGAAATAATGATCAAACATGTCCAGACGCAGGGTTATAAAAGAAAAGAATGAACAGTTTTTTAACAGTCACAAATCCAGATGCCATAATAATGAACATTTTTTCAACTGTCACAAATCAGTTGATTGGCAACAGAAAATTCCGAAGACTCAGATTTTGTAGTTAAATACTTTAATCGGTCACTCCGTATACACACACACACACGAGGCAAACCGCAGCCGGTCACTCCATACACGTAAGCCAACTAATCCTTCCTGTAGAAGGATAACAAGAGTGCAGGAGAAGAATTTATTAGTAAATTGGTCTTACAACTGATATAACCATATAGAGATTCATTAATTGTTTCTTAAAGACATTCATTTATACAAACAGTCGCAAGTCTTATATTCCTCAATATATAATAAATGCTGAGTTGCCTGATCCAATAAGGTTTCAAAACAATTCACTTCTTTAACAACTTAAAGAAAATTTAGTAACACAAAAGTTTGGTAAAATTGATAAATGCACTTCAGAGAGGTAGCACAAAAGCTGACTAACATCATTCTCTTCTTTAGTCACGAAGTATAAGATGCTCATTTAACAGGACTATTCAACAAATTTTCAAACACTTCCATATGCGGCAGCTCATTTATCATCCCAGACAATGATAACTAGTTTAAATATCACAAAAGAGACTGCACAACAGAAGTTTTAGGTCGGTTAAATTTTTACAACAGCACCCCATGAATATGAATGCACAAGTTGGTTAAATATTATAAGTTTATGCTAATTTTGTTTCTGTCAATGTTTTGGCAGATAAGATCAATGATGACATTAAGCAATTCCAGCAAGTCACAATATTAAGGCCAACAGAAAAAGTGAATGACCTGGCCAGAAGCATTTGAAAATTACTTGGTGGATGTACTTCCATGCTTGCTGCGGGTGTCCAACAAAACATGGTACATTGGATCTTCCAATGAGAGCCGGAGAAGTTGAATGACAATGTAAGCACACGTTGTGATACTGAAGCAGGAAAACAATGAAGACATCAATATCAGTAATGAATGTGAGGAAATAATACAAACAACAGGTTACCAATCCTTTGATGCACATGAAGAAGATATTGAAAGTATAACGTCAAATTTCATAGTTCCATTTCCACAAACTTATAATGTCATAGATACTCCTTTAAAGTTTATAAACATTCAGACCCATTGGAATAGTATTTATCAACACTCCACTATCATCCAGCCATGATGGTAGCAGTGGCTTGGTTTCCCAGTTCGCTGGTACATGATGATGTGCTGTTAGAGAGGCTTATTACAGCTCAGGAGATATTGCTGGCATCTTACCTTGCATTTGTTCTTCTCCCTTCGCTCTTCTACTCACCATCTCCCACAACTGTCTTTCATTTTTATAGTCTCATTGTTGTCAAAAGATTTAGGTGTGGATGAGAGGGTGAGGTCATCTAGATGGGAGGTTAGATTTTGCAGAGGATGGGTGACGTCCAGACTTAAGAAGTAGGTTTTATCAGTTGGGTTAACACCTAAGATGTAGACATTTCGGTGGTGGGCTCAGTCCTTTGGCTTTAGTAACTTTGTTTAGGCTACTATGATCTTGAGTACATTTACCATGTGTTAATTTGAAGGTCCATGACTAAAAGAGTCGAGGTGTCCTTATGAGAACCTAGCCCAACCTGCAACAAATCAACATATTTGTATGTAAACCAGACGCATAAATCCAATGGGTCAATTACAAAGGTTAAATGGAATTCACTTCATAGGTTTATAGGTGGAGTTTCTCAACTTACAAGAGTAATAAAAAAATGAAGGGAGATTAATCAGAAGGTGAGAGATTTTCAAAGCTAGAAGCTCTTTTTGAATGTATCAAGCAAGGTTTTTAATTTCGTACCGTACCAACGTATCGAGTCTTGCTCAGTACAGTACGGTATCGGCATGCCGAGCAGTACGCCAAGATTCTAATGATAATGCCTTTAGCAAAACTGTCATATAAGTGGGAGGAATCAACAACAAAGAAGGTAGCTAAGCTATTCTACATCTCATATTAGCATATTTTTCATGGACATAATCTGAACTCTTACAAAGGCACCCTAACAAGTAATATTTGTATGGCTATCATATTTACTTTACGTCTGCAAACATTGATAGTCGAGCGACCTCGAGACAAACCCTATCCCACCCCCTCGCTTTCTTTGTTCCTCTCTCTCTCTCTCTTTCTCTCTCCTGCTCCCATCACCTTCTATGTCGACGTTCACCGCTTGGTCGCTTTCCTCCGCTGTCGTCACGTCCCTCCCAACAAGCTCAACCGCCCTCCCACACACCCGTTCGGCCTCAAGACGCACAACCCTATTCCTCCCCCACGCTTTCTCCTTTCCTCTCTCTCTCTCTCTCCTGCTCCTCCCATCACCTTTGGCGTCGACGCCCGCCACTTGGTCGCCCTCCCCCGCTGCCATCGCATCCCTCCCGATGAGCTTCGCCGCCCTCCCACGCACCAATCCGACCTCGAGACGCACAACACCATCTCTCTCTCTCTCTCTCTCTCTCTCTCTCTCTCTCTCCTGCTTCTCCCATCACCTTCCGCGTCGACGCCCACCGCTTGGTCGCCCTCCGCTGTTGTCGTCGCTCGGTAGCGAGTGGTCCGTTGGGTCGCCCTTCTCCGTTTGGATGCCCTCCTCCCCTAGTACTGCCCGGTAGCGGGCAGTCCACATGCCGACCTACTGGCGGACTGGTACGTACTGCCCGTACCGAGCGATACGATAAGGTTTTTAAAACGTTGGTACTAAGTATCGATAAGACAACAACAATCTTCTAGACGCTATTCTCAGTTTTGTTTCCATAGTCCTTTGGGTAGTGATGTTTTCAGGGAGAGTAAAGTATGGGTAACCCTTACACATAAAATCAAATAATATTTTAATAATCAATCAGTTATAGATTGTGTTGAAAATTGATATAGGAAATATGCACCACTATGATGAAATATCAAGATGTCGACCAACTTACCCATGGTATTATCCTGTTCCAAAATATAATAACAACCAATATGGATTTGTACCAATGAAGGTTTGACTAACTGGTCCGAGCCGGTGTGCCGGTCGGCCGACGGCATGGCACGTGTCACTCTGTACCGATGTAACGACACATGGTACGCTGGCGCGTACCGATGTTTTGACGAGGAAGAAAAAGAGGTTGAAGAGGAAGGTCCATTGGAGGAACATAGGAGGAAGGAGAAAGGAAGAAGGAAGAAGAAAGAAAAGGAGGAGAAGTGCAGTGATACCATGGAAGCAATAGCATCACAACGGCGAAGAGGCGGTATCGCTGCAACATTGCAACGGCGAAGCGTCGAAGAGGCAAGCATCGCTACAGCATCGCAGCAGTGAAGCGATGAAGAGGCAACACCAGTGTAACATCGTAGTGGCAAATCAGCAAGATTTGTACCAATCAAGGTTTGACTAACCAGTCCGAGCCGGTGTGCCGGTCAGCCGACGTCATGGCACGTATCACTCTGTACCGGTGTAACAACACATGGTACGCTGGCGCGTACCGATATTTTGACGAGGAAGAAAAAGAGGTTGAAGAGGAAGGTTCATTGGAGGAACATGAGGAAGGAGAAAGGAAGAAGGAAGAAGAAAGAAAAGGAGGAGAAGTGCAGTGATACCATGGAAGCAACCATAGCGTCAAAGGGAAGCAATAGCATCACAACAGCGAAGAGGCGGTATCGCTGCAGCATTGCAACGGCGAAGCGTCGAAGAGGCAAGCATCGCTACAGCATCGCAGCAGTGAAGCGACGAAGAGGCAACACCAGTGTAGCATCGTAGTGGCAAATCAGCAAAGAGGTAGTGTCGCTGCAGCGGCAAAAAGGCAGTGTCACGGCTTTGGATGCTAGAAGAGCCCTAATATGCTTTTTTTTAACGCTGAAATGGATTGGGGCCCATCATTTTTTATTTTTTTTATTATTTTAATGTAGACCGCCCGAATCAGGGTGGTCCGCCTATCGGTCCACACCTGGATTAGTACGTACCACCGAAACCATACCATTTCAGGTGGTACAACAATCCCTAACCATTCAGTATGGATATGATAAAATAAGTCAATACTGTTCGGCATAGGCTCATACATGTTCACAACTCAAACTCAACTAATCTTAGATCGAGTCTATTACTTAGCAGAATTTTAAAGTTTATCCACGTACACTAACCAGTAGTCATTAAATCTATTTGACTAATATAATATAAGACTAGTACCAAGAATATGTTAGATATAATTAGAATCCGATGGAGTTGCCAATAAGCCCTCAAACCCCGAACACAATCTTGAGGTGGTTCTATAATGGTAAGGTTGGATTTTATTGCTTTGAATACTTGATCTTTTGTATTTGAAACATGTTAAGATGTATTGTGAATTTTTATTTGACTTATTAAGTTATTGCAACATTATTTTTTATAGAGATATTGTACTCATGATATGTTATTATTATCCCAAACAATCATATACATCTTATTAGACATCCATTATAGGTGATGTGTAATCCTCCAAAATAGTCAATATAAGTGGAAGAGAAATGATAGACAATATAAGTGAAAGAGAAATTGTCATTTGATCTAGCACTCTTAGTCAAACTTAGCCATATTAAGCATGTCGAGTCTAATGAGCTAATTAGCCCATCAACTTTGTTGAACTCAAACCATGGTCATAATACTTAAGTTAAAGTTGATAGCAGTACACTCATCAGGCCCTTATAAGTTAATCTTAGTCTTACCCATTTTCGATGCGGAACTATTTGGGGTGTTATAATCTCCTCCACTCAAAAGCTTGATATCCTCATCAAGGCCCAACATAGCCCAGATCAAACCCTAGCATAGTGCATGTGAGTCATAGTCCAATGGTGGCTCCAGTGACGAGTCTCTGACTTCATTCACCGGTAGCCCTTTCCTACTCGAGCCACTCACCATATCCCAATACTAAGTTAACTCTAATATCATTTGTCATGACCCGAGCATGATGGGCTAACTGGCCTGTCAACTTCGTTGAACCTAAATCACTGGTCAAAATGTTTAAGTTGAAGTTAATAGTAGTATACCCATCAAACCCTTATAAGCCAATTTTAGTCTTGCCCACTTCCAATATAGGACTAATCAGGGCGTTACACTCAGACTCAAGTATGGTACAATATACGAACCATATCGTTTCAAAAGGAGACTAGTACATCCAATAAACAATAGGAAAGTCCTTGCGATCCTTGACTATTTGGGTAATTTATTTTCAGATTATTATACACTTACCTAATGCAAAGAAATTTATACATACAGATATCATCACTTTTTTGCTAATATATGATTAGGATTTAGGAGTAATGGCAATAAAAACCTTTATATTCTGATACATACCTGCCAAAGCATATCAACAAACAGATCCAGAAGAATGCACTGATCCAAGTTGACTCCTTGTGAACAACCCATACCTGGTAAACAATAACAGAGATCATTTTTTCTCTGTAAAAATGGGATTGCTAGAGAAGTACATTTGCACAGACTGTACAATAAATACATGCTCAACAACTTCAGAACCAACAATTTCATTGACCCAAACAAAACCAATTAACAGATAACTACACAAAAGTTTCAGGTAACCTATAAATTATTGTGAAGCCACTGTTAACCAGACTAATACAGCTTAACTTCATGCAGCCTTAAAGTGCAAATTCACATGATCAGATTTTCAAATTGATGCATACATGCTTTGCAACTTTAATACTGAGACATGATATTTGACACAATTATCTCATGAAAATTAGGCGCTTTGTTAATCAACAATACACAAAATCAGCATCAGCTATTGATAACAAAGCCATAATATGTTGTCAAGATGATGGTCTGTCGTATCGATGTGTACCGCCCGGTACGAGCGGTACGTACCGGTCCGACAGGTTTCCGGCACTGTAGCAGTATACTGTAGCACTGTAAACAGTATACTGCAGCACTGTAGCAATACACTGTAGCACTGCTACAGTGCTCAGTACACCTGGGTGTACCGCTCGGTATACCTATAACGTACCGTACCGAGCCCAGGTCGAAACTCCGGTACGATACGGTATTACGGACCTTGGTTAAGATTATAATCACATCACCAAGATCAATAACCTCAGTACAGTTTAAACTTTAAAATTTAAATTTTGTCTTGGCCCTACCTTCTGGGACTGTAAAAGTGATTATGCAACACTTATTTCATGCCATAACAAGAAAAGAGTTTATTTGTTCATGTTGGTTTCCAGCAAAATCTTTTAAGCAAAACTTGAGAAATCAGATGACCTACCTGAGATACAACAAAGCAAGGAACCAAGACATGTTTAAATGCAATATATATTGTATTGTAGACTTGAACCACTTAAATCATATAAATGTTGACAATATTAGGTAGGAAACATCCACAAAATAGGGTTTTCTAAGGGCTTTGAAAGGGCACCTGACCCATGCAGGCATCCCATTTGTCAATACACTTGGCACGTGTCAGTTCGGTTGGTCAAGTATCGGCCTGGTCGGGATAGGCACAGTTCCAATACCTGAAACATCAGACCATAGCTAAGCTCAGGCTAATAATAGTACATCTATCTGACCCTTAGAAACCAATTGAAATCTCCTCCCTTTCTGATGTGCAACAAAACTGAGGGTGTTAAATTATATCACCATAGTACCATCATCGTCCTCCAAGACCATAGCAATAGTGAAATCCACTATGTCAAATTGAGTGGTCCTCAGAAAATACTAGAACAACCATGTCAGTTTGGATAGCTTGGGGAAAAGAATCAAGTTCAGGGTTTGAACAATATATCTGGAAAGCAGGTCTAGGATACGTTTTGGTCTGACAGTTTTCAGTTTGACCAAATCTTTATTTGGGTTGGACCAGATACTTTTACCACCCCTAGATTCAGGTTTGTTTGGTATCTTGTATTTGAATTAGATGCATGGATATGTTTCTGCGTTGTAATTTGACATTTTCTTATGCAATGAAAACTATCATGTAACAAGATAATTAAGTAAAAGAACAAGATAATTAGGTTCTTAAATGAAAGTGGTCTCATTAAATAAAAATTAAAGTAATATACTCCAATAAAAATATATTAAAATACAAAAAATAATATGTAAAAACATTTAATACCTAATTCAATCTTTAGGTGCATGAATCCAAACACGATCTACAATACAGCATCTGGAAAGTCATAAAATGTGTATTGCTCATGCATACATTTACTTGTACACATGTCAAGTTCTGTATCAACCCAAGCAGCTAGAAAATTAACGATCCTAACTTCCAAATTTCTCAAAAGGTTCTCTTTCAAGATGGCTAGTAACGAATTTTAAACACATATCTACAATTAAAAAACACTTGGAATGTCACAAATGTTCAGCAAAAGTCATGTAAGACATTGACTTACCGATATAGCAAAGACATTGATATAGAAGTCAATTAAGGTTGCAGCCATCCACCTATAAAGGTTTTATAACAACTCTACCATTAGTTTTAGTAGGCATATATTGATATCTAACAAGAGAAGACATAACAATGCTACCATCACTAGAACCTTGTTTATTAAAATTCTTAAAGATTTATGATTAAAGAACCTTGATGTGCAAATTATAGGAGTCGATCAAGTCAAAGACAGATATATGCATATATTATAAAGCAGCAATCATAATTCATATTAGAAAGCATAATTCAATATAAAACATGAGCAAATATAACAAATCTAAAATGAATCAAGCTGGATTTACGAAATTTTTTAAGATGTAAAAGAGAATCTAACTTTGAACGCAGATGCAAGACAAGAAAACAGGAACCCTCTTTTAATTAAAATTATGTCCACTGTTGGATGTTTTGCTCCTAGAAAATTGTGTAATACTTATATGTTTAGGGATTGAGCTACCATTGGCTATAAACTTCATGTGACACATCAGGTGCAACAATTATGAGAAATAATTGATTGAGTTGTCATTATAAGCAAGGAATTAGATTCAAGTGTTGAACCCATCTATTTCTGACCAAACCAGTGTGGTATCACCATACTGGTGGAACATTGATTGGTATCGATCAGGAAAAAATGCATATATCTTGTTTACTTTATAAAATCTTTTTATATTTTCCTTAGTTTGAATTTTATGCCAATGAAAAAAAATCTCATAAGAATAACATATGGGATGCTTGATCTGGTTAGTGCTTGATTTTAGAAGTTATTATTTCTTCATTCAATTTTCCTTTTCTTGTACTTCGCAAAATTATATAAAGGAAGAAAGGATTAAATTCAAGGACATGGTTGAATCAGTCAAAATTTAACTCTCTCTCATCATGTGCAACTGATATGAGTTATCATCTGTATGTGAGGCACATCAAATGTAAGGCCAGGACTTCTTTGTTTGACACTTAGGAATAAGGATAACTCTAGGAATTATCTTCTCCCTCCCTCTTTTCTCTTCCACCATTATAAAATCCATGAAAATATGAGTATGTATCTTGCTATAAGAGCCCCTTCCGGATCATGTCCTGCATTAGTTAACATAAAACAAGGAGGGTAGAGATGAAATAACTGACCTTTCTTCCTTTTTCTCTACCTTACCCTGTAGAGGTCTTTTTCCTTATCATCATTGCTTGCACAGTGGGAAAGTCAAACTGATATCTTAGCCCATGAAAGATTTCAATCAAGTTTTACATTAAAAATGATCATAACCAATTTAGTTTGTTAAACTGGTGACTTAGTCAGCTAGTTTAGGCCAAAATCGGTTGATTTAGACAGAAAATACACTTTAGAGGCAGGCCTTTGAGGTACACCAAAACCAGTACCGTACCAAGATTCAAAACATTGAACTTCTTGTAAATTTTCATCTAAAGAAACCAGCATAGGTTAATAAAGATGAACAAGAAAAGGTCTTCAATTTCGAATAATACTACCCGGTACAAGCGGTGTGTACCAGTCCGTCAGCAAACCGGTACATGGACCGCCCGTTACCGGGTGAGGTATATATATATATATATATGTGTGTGTGTGTGTGTGTGTGTATGCCGAACAGTATATCGCTCGGTATATCGTACCGTACCGAGCGAATGTTGAAACTCCGGTATGGTACGATATTTCAATCCTTGCAAGAAAACATACTTTGATCTGTATAGCGTAATAGGTTAACTTCTTGGTGATGAAACTTGTTTTGATCAAAACAATAAAGTTTGTAATTTATTTCTGAAATTTGTTTTGATTAATTATTCATTATTTTATAACCAAAATCCACTTATATTTAATTATTTTTACTCTAATTAGGTAGAGTTCATCCTAAACTACGGTTTCTTATTTGGATCTGGTTGATCCGGACTAGCCAAACCTGTGGTAACTGGTAGGTTGGCATACCATGTAACAGTATACCAGTTTGTATCGAACCATACCAATTCATCCAAGGACCGTATGGGTCCGGTACCATATTTGATATCTTGCACATGATTTCAAATACCAATCAATGCGGTGCATATGGACTGATATTTTATCGGTCCGCACAAGGACCAATATCTAAACATATCGTCTAACACCAATTAATATTTGAACTTTTAATAATTTCCTCTACTGATATCAGGTAATATAGGTCAATGTACCACCAGTACACTGACATCATAGCGGTTCGGTAGATTACCAAAACCAGTACCAGACCAAGACTCAAACACTTGGAACTTATGCTTGTAAATTTGCATCTGGTTAAACCAACACAGTTTAATAGTTTAATCAGTAAAGTGTAACATGTTAGGTTCTTTATGATGACCAATCATATTGTCAACAATATATAATTTTTAACATTTAAACATATCAAGAGATTTATTTTTGCTTCCAGAGATAGTTTATCAAGATAAATATCATCATCTTAACATTTTTACTAATACTGATAAAAAAAATTATCTGCAGTGCTGAACATTTACGTTACAGGTCAAGCATATATATGTCAAGAAATAATTAAAGATTATTTATTTGTCAAAACATGTAGAGAAACCATTAAAAACTAATTAGGAAGAGGAATACAAAAAGAAGGTGCAGATAATTGCTTACGGTGTCAACAACTCCATCCTGAAAGGAAGTCCATCCGTAATTACGGTATAAACAACTACTACTAAAACAACTATACCCAAAGTGCTGAAGAGAACTCTCCCAATCATAATAGAAGAGCACTTGACATTATGTTCATGATCCTTCCTGAATGCAAAAGAAATATACATGATAATAGATATAACAAAACAAAGAAAAAGAAGATATCACCAAGGAAAATGTGCAGTAAAAAGTTCCTCGTGCCACAACCACATTATGAATTGCAAATTACGGAATAATTGTACTAAAAAGTCTTAAGCCTAGATTTGGTTCTTCTTGGAATTTTTCTAATAGTAATTTTAATGAGTACTGTCACATTATTATATTTTTCCTTCACAAATTATTGAGAGGAGCCAAGATTATTCATATTTGCATTTTGGAGGTTCAAGACTCATACAGAATTAGCAAAAACTGATGCTACATTTTTGCACTCAAAAAGTATTTTATAATATTATCTCAAACAATTGCATCTAAATTTCACTTATATCCTTTGCATTTCTTATAAAGCGCTTTTCAATGTGCTTAATTTGTGAGACTGCACACATTCAACCCTCCCTATATAGCAGGACCACTCTACACAACTACCACCACCACCACTTCCCAAAAATGAAAAGAAAAAAAAAAGAAGAGTAGAAGTGAAGTCAAACTACCAACACTTGAGGTTCCATGCATGGAAACTTCTGTATGATTCATTAGAATTAAATAGGAGAAACTTCTAAATAAGTTGATGTTATACCTCAACAAGAGTTGGCTTATAGGATCTTGTAGATGTTGAGATGTAATATTGAACAGTTTCAGAGTGATATAAGCACACGTTGCTAAGCTGAAAAGGAAAACAAAGAAAAGAAAGTATCAGCTCATGATGCACCAAGTCTATGGAAGACCAAATATGTTGTTTGAAATTTGAATACTTCAACATAATATAGGTAGAACAATGACTTTCCAAACTAGAACACTAAGTGTGGTGCACTGAAAGATCTTCATAGAATAATATTAAAACATGCTTTTAATGGAAAGGGGACGTGGACTATTGCAGTAGAAATATATCCATTCATAATCTACTCTCTGATAGGTAATTCCAAAAAAACAAGTATTACAGAATACAGATAATTACCATTAAAGAGAAAAAGATACTAAAAAAAAGTATTATATTGGCAACAAATAAGAATCAGACATCCATGCTGTTTGAAAACCAAAGAAAAATTCCAAAGTGTCCATTTAATCATGGGAAAACATAACTATATGGTGAGATCTCATTATCACTAAAAAAAAAGCATATATACTCTTAATTCTTAAGTAAGAATTTAAATTTCAGTTAGACTGGTACCTACCAAATGCTATGCACCAGTCCAACTAAGTACCAGTAATAAAATATATAGCTCGATACCAATACAATGTTGTTTAATTTTGATTTTAATTGTTTTATTTCAAATGGTACCCTGCTATACCAATACCATACAAGTTTGTTATGTTACCAGAACTGGTATTTCAACCCTCGCTCTGTAGAAAAGATAACATTTACTTATCAACAAATTGGTACAATAATCATTATTACAGCAAATTTAAGTAAAATATATAATCTCAATGTTTCATGAAATCAGACAGAGAGAAAGTGATACTGATTTTGCACCAAATATGAAACAAAGATACCTGCCAAAACATACTAACAGAATCACCCACAAAAAAGCTTTCATCCAGGTTGGTTCTTTGTACGCAACCCAAGCCTACCATGAAACAAAAACCACAATAGTATAAGAACGACAAATTCTTGGACTGGATGCAATATATTAGGTAAGAAAAAATACCATGTATATAATTAGACATATCATAAGAGCTTAAAATATTGGGCTGCATTGCATTTCCCATGTAGACACAACACAGATTTCTGGATAAACTGATGAGTTAAAAAGTTCACATTTCACATTCGAAGGTTACATAAAAGGAAGTAACCAGGAAGAAGCAACAATTATAGTTGTTTGTAGTTCCACCAATATTAACTAATAAAATTACAGGAAAAATCTAATTTCATAAGCATGGGGTGTCTCTTGCTAACTAACTGTAAACACAGATGCATTTGTGGTAAAGAATTATGTTTAGATTCAGAGAAAGATAATTGGTCAGCTGATACTGTTTCACTCTTCCTGAGTTTCTGGGCCGCAGATATTCAAGTGAACAAATACTAAGTCATCCAAAGGGCAATGCCTACAATTTTGTACAAGAAAACATATGCTAAAGCAAGGTTCACCTTACTGGTCCGAACCGGTTACTAGCCAGCTGGTAGTATGGTACATACTACATACCACTCCATACCAACATATCATGTGTTGGTACAGTGGGGCATATTGACGACACGAAAAAATGACCGAAAATAACTCTAAAAATTCCTGAATAATAGAAAAAAGTTATAATAGGATTTTTAAATTGAAAATAAATATAAATTTAGTATAATTTTAGCAAAAATAATCTAAATTAGAAAAGAATATGGCACATATCTTTTTCGAACTTTGAATAACTTTGTGGTACCTTCCGTTAATACTGAATTATCTACAAAGAAATTATTTGAATTTTTTTATTATTTATTAAAAAACTTAAATTTTAAGATTTAAATGAATCAAGTAATCGATAAATGAACATACCTGGTTCTACCACCAAAAAGAATGATGGGACTCCACAAGCGATGGATCGGGATCCTCGATCCTATATATTTGTATATCAATTTGATATGTTTGTTGAACCAAATCCTGAAATTGATTACACGACATAGTATACTAATATCGTATGCCAATGGTGCATCAATGTGGTGATGATCGTAGTCTAATCGTCGTGAACCACACATGTTCGAGGCGGCTCCTGAGGCAAGTATAATTATGGCATATATTGGTACGAAGCATAAGAATGTCAAAACTTCTACTTTCGCCACTGATCTGCTGCTTCCATATCATAAGATCGATCATTATAGTATACTACTGCTCAGAGAAGAATGACCAACAATCACCGTACTATTGCTTGGAGAAGAATGACAAACTATCATATCGAGCACCATAATCTAAATCTTGGGTGGCATGCATAGAATACTGCTCCTCGATCCATGCACCAACCTCAAATCAAGGTGTACAGTTTTGAATGATACCGCCCGGTACGGGCGGTAGGCACCGGTCCGCCAGTAAACCGATACGCGGACCACTCGCTACCGGGTGGTATATATATATATACAGTGATTTAAAAAGCGCTAGGCGCTAAAGTCCAAAAACGCCCGAGGCGCTAGGCGCTCGCCCGAGCGAAGCGAGGCGCTAAAATATAAAAATATATAATATAATTAATAAATATAATTATTTAAAATTTTAAATAAAAATATGTTATTAAATTAAGAAAATTAATAGTATCAAAATCAAAATAATATATTATTAATATAATAAATATAAATACTATTATTAGTATATTGTTAACAGTATACAGTATACTGTTAACAGTAT
>LVTN01000143.1:350820-417921 GCA_001649415.1 Musa itinerans
ATATATATACATATACATATATATATATATACATATACATATATATATATATATACCGCTCGATTTACAATACAGTACCGTACCGTACCGAGAGAATGTCAAAACTTCGATACGGTACGATATTTTAATCATTGCCTCAAACTATGTAGAAGGGATCATTGACTCCCCAGCATTGTTGTCATCGTCGGTCGAGGCACTACTGTCCATATCGCTGCCATGTCTCCAAACCGAGCTGGTTGCTGAATTTGAATGGGAAGTTGTCTACATACCTTTTATTAAAGAGTTTTTCCTTTATCTTAGGTGTTAATCCTCCCTAATTAGTCTTTCAAGCTTGATCCAATCCACAAATCGCAACTTTGTGAAGTATTAAGAGAGTGCAAATGTGAGAATGAGAGAAAAAAGTGAGTGAGAAAGAGATTGAGAGAGTATAAGAATTTGAGAGAGTGAAAGGGGATGAAATAGGGGGGAGGAAAGAGTTTAAAAACCGTTTCAAATGGATCTAACCATTGAGAACGGTTGAAATTCGACTATTACTGACCGATACAAGTCAATAACGATCGAAATCCGATCGTTACCGAGCAATGCAGGCTCGTATCGGGCAATACAAAGCCTTTTAGTATATACCACCCAGTACATGGTGGTCCACGTACCGGTCCCATAGGAGACTGGTACATATCATACTGAGCGGTATACCGTGGTATAGTAAACCATGTGCTAAAGAACCAAACTTCTCAAAATTGACTTCTCTTCCTGTAAAAACACTTATTCTAAAACTTAGTGCTTCTCACAAAAGCCTGCAATGATCATTCTGGAAACAACTGCCTCTATTTGAAGTCTCAACATTCTGAATACAAGACATGTCTGCATTAAAGAAATAGCCAAATTTCATCTTAAGAAGTCTCCTATTGAAATAGGTACGCTCTTTCATGCAGCAAGGATATGCAACGTTAAAGCACTTAATAGTTAACAAAGTTACAAAACTATTTTGGTTGTTAGACCAATTATCAAAAGCTAAAGGATACTAGAATGTGTTCAGTTGTTCACCATTATAGAGTGATTAAACATGACGATAAGACATACAAAATAACACTATCGACTAACAGTAGAACTGTTAGACATCTACTTGATTCAAGAACTTTTATTGATTTCCTGTAATTGAGTCCTTCAAGTCAATTCATTACAGTCTAATGATCGACTATTTCTGTCTTGTTGTAGCCTTGCTGTGCAGCAGATATATTATCTGTTCTCTTCACAACATTTTACAGATTAAAAACAGAATCATATTTGAAACCTACATCAGCAGGTATTACTATCAGACAAGATGGTTTTCCAGCTTTGGCTCACTAGATGCGTGTTGGGCAAGCAAAAATGTTCATGTCCTATGCACACAATCCTTCTTGTCCCTAATTCTCTTTAATTAGAAAAACATTCTTGCTAAAACATCTGTTTTAAAATGTCATTTAAGTCTTTTTTATTTCATGACATGTCACAAGAGCCAATAGACCTAGCATTAGGATCATGACAGCCATTAACTAGTATCTTGTGTAGTTTCAGTGATCTAAATGTTTGTCCAGATACTTCTATATTATTTTTATTCTAAGACAACAAAAATATATATACTTCCTGTAGCAAATGCTCTAAATTATAATGAAGATTGTTTATGATGTTCTAACCATTCTGTCCAACCCACCATACTTAAATCAAAACTACACAGCATCGGAGCAGATATGGGGTACTGGGTATGGGTCAGACATCCTCGTAACCAGATGGATTTAACCAGAATCCATTGATTTGATCCACCAGCCAGTCTGCAACCAGCAAGAAAGAAATGAAGAAGAACAATCGCAGCAGTAGTTAACCAATGTGAATAAGGAAAAAGAGAAGTGAAAAGGAAAGAAAAAAGGAAAAGAGAAGAGAAGAAAATAAAATATATTCAGAATAAACCCATATTTAGATCTGATATAGTTTTAGAATTGTCAAATTATTTCAAATTACTTAAGTAGTACTAGAAACCAAGGTCCGCAATACCGTACCGTACCGGAGTTTCGACCTGGGCTCGGTACGGTACGGTATGGGTGTACCGAGCATTGTAGCAGTGCTGCAGTGCACTGTTTGTACTGCTGCAGTGCAGTGCTATAGTGCACTGCTATAGTACTACAGTGCACTGCTACAGTGCTATAAGTTGAAAACCGGTACGTACCACCCGTACCGGGCAGTACACATCGAAACGGCAGACCTTGCTAGAAACCAAAATAGACAAATACATAATCATAGAGTTGAAGTTTTAAATATTTCAAAATTATATTTTGAAATATTTTAATTTGGACCCATATACCATACCTATATTTTTTTTTAACCCTTTTAGATCGTACACACATATCCTATGTTAGAGCAATGATCATCTTGGGCACAAGGATCGGTATCATACTCAATATCCCATACCCATCTCCGAGCACATAGGAAATTACTAAAACTCTTTGTTGCTCAAGATCTTGACCTCACCTAATAATATCAATTAAAAGAATTTGTTATCATTGTCCCAAAATTACTTTTCAAGTTTATTTTAGAATGTTATTTGAGTTGTTAGAACAAAATATGGATGCAGATTTAGGTGAACAAATGATGTCACATGCTAAAGTAAAATGGAGGCAGAAGCTCCAAAGTGCTTCATATCAAAAATGGTTTTACAACAAGAAGCAAACCAATATGTAAACTCTCATTCCCTCCACTTTCATGTAAAAAACAAAATGTCAAGCTTTCCCTTTAGGGGACCACTTATACAATGGGGAAGTGATACAATACAAGATGTACCATGTACAACACTTGTGAGCCCAAACATCTATGCTGGCACTATTTCATACGCAGTCATGTCACCTTCCTTGTGGTGAAAGCATGTTATGAATCCTTGTATCAACAAGACAACGGGCACGAGCAAAGCTAAGATGTTCATGCAGAGAGGCATCATTCTAAATTATCAATTAGTTAACATTAAGTGTAACTAAGTTACTTTGTAGATAAACATACCATTTATATTTTAAACATTTTTACTGGATTTTAGTTTATTGAATAATTAACACTAAAATTATAAGCATTACAGGTGTCAGAAATGTAAAACTTATATTAGTTTGCATGGTATGAGCTACTCCATTTTTCATGTGTTCACCTGTAGTTGAAACCATATTGATTCATGAGTCTTGTCACAATGTATGAGCTCAAGACTATTTAGTGAACTGCAAACTATTATAATTAATAATTGTAACAAAACATATTTGCTTTTTGCATTAGGCTATCCCCATTATGACACAAAGAAACAAAGCAACTTAAACTACAAAGAAGAAGAAAACTAAAAACATTTATCATTAGGCAATTTGTTAGTATATGTCCGGTCATTAATAGAAACTGACCAAGGTTTCAAGTTTCTGTTCAAGACCCATACCGGTCGCTAGTCAGACCAATATGGGTCCATTATATACCTATGCATCAACAAACTGTGTGCTGGCATACTGGTGAAAAGAGGGAGAGAAGAGGGGAGGAGGACAATGACAGAGAATAAGAAGGAGAAGAAAGAAAAGGAAAAAGGAAGCGGATGCAGAGAACATGGACAAGGCGATGGTGGAAGAGGAGAAGAAGCAAAGGAAAAGGAGGCATATTGGATCGAAGGAGAGAAAACAGTGATGCGACAGGATGACGATGACAAGGTGGTGAAATGATGGTGGCAAGGGTGCAAGGATGAAAATGGGGAGACTGACCAACAAGAGAAAGAAAGGGAGAATGCGAGGAACATGAGGAAAAGAAGGAAAAATTAAAAAAATAAAGAGTTGCCAAAGTTTTAAAAAGTACAGAAAAGATGTGGGTATTGAGTGGTAGACTTTCTATCCGATACCCCTGGTTTTTAGTCATTAAAACCAGATACTAAGCCTGGTTTCGTAGGGTTAGCAAGAGGTAATGGTCGATTTTTGCGTCTTGTTTCTAATGGTCCAATAAATACTCATCAGTGCAAACAGGTTCATCCGGTTTTTAAATCATTGCAATTGACTCGCTACTTAAAGCCTACGAGACCAAGAAGAACCAAAATAAGAGAATTCTTTTCTTTGCATTTCTTTTAATGTCAAAGAAAGAAAGCATCAAAGAAAGTAGAAAGTAAAACTTTTTTTCTTTTTAGAAATCAATTGTGTAGCAGAAAAAGAGACCTTTCAATTCAACTTTTGCAGTCTACCATGTTTGAAAACAGAAAATAAACAAAAGACTGAAAATGTCTTGTAATTTAATAATTTCTTTCCTTTTCATCTCATTGAGCATTGGACATACGGAAGCCTATCCATGTTGATCCTCTTTTACTTCAGTTTTTGTTCTTACAACTTGTTTCCTTTTTGCACTTCATGTGGACTATAATCTGGTAGTATCCATTTTTTCTAGGTTTTTAGCAGACCCCTAAAGTTTTGGATTATCTACAAAATCCTTTGTTTCTAAAACATGGGAAGAGAGAATGTTCCAATTTCCACATATCTCAATCATAGAGCATGCCAAAATTACTTTCATCAACATGGATTGAGTTGGTGATAAATTAGAGCACAAGTTATTTTCACACTCACAATTTTAAACTTAAAATTTAGAGACAGCATATTGCAAACTCGTGAAGAATCCAAAGGCTGAAATTATCTATTAGTTATCATTGATTGGCATGAATCAATGCAACATGTAAAAATGTCTTCCCTATAAACTAAACCTTAATAAAAATAAGATAGATTAAAAAGTAACAGCACAAAATATTTTGAAAAACAAAAAATCACAAGATCTCAAATTCATAAATTTCCAGATCCCACAAATTTATCAGAAAGGGCCAAAACCTTACATATTAGTCCCTTCTGTATACAAAGAAAAATAGTAGTGTAAATTCTGCAATTAATCTTGAGTAGATTTCCAACTTACTAATAACCAACAAGTGACTAATCGGTAAGATAGGATCAAATAATTTTTTATTGTCTTTTGCTTCAATGACAAGGAAACATAATATAGAAAAAGGCAAAGTAGAATAATGTTCTTTAGATAACATCAAGCTGTGGGACTTACCGCTATAGCCACAACATTAACATAAAAATCGATCAACGTCGCAACCATCCACCTAAACAAGATAATGAAGCACAATTATAAATATACAGATATGGACAAGAACATGCAGTTCATGAGTCAGATTTGTGTTGACTAATACTTCATGCACTTATGTAATAATAGATATATACAGCACTGCTTAATCATGTAAACAAACATTGTGAACATGTAAACCATGGTACACTAAGTCCACAATATATTTTCCAAGTTGTAATAGAGTTTTCAGTATAAAAATATTAGACACTTTTAAATGACCAAGCATTTGTACTTAGATATTAGCTATATCTATATTATTGCGTTCCCTATGTAAAATGATATGGTATTAGTTAAAACAAGGGAAGCATAATTCTTGACCCTAAAAGACAGGATCAACTAATTAGAAGGAAACTTGAGAAAAATGTCTATGCATGTCATAAAATACAAGGGTTGAACTTATAATCCGTAAGGCTGTTGCAATAGAAATATGCTAATACAATTTCTTTTTTGTTTCTTGCATTTTGCAGTCACTAGTTAGTCTTTGTCTGCAGAAAATGCTACTCATGATACTATTTTTTAATGGAGAAAGAGAACTGAATAGAATTGATGTCAGGATCGACCGGAAATGGATCAATTGGAATCAACAAGGTCGGTTGGTCCATGTTGGTCAGCTCAGAGTCAGCCGAGAAAATTAAATTAAAAATAAATAAATGACTAAAAATAATAATAATAGGGACAAACCAATCCACATGGCTCCCACTAATGTACGATTTGGATAGGATAAATGTATGCAACCTTACCTCTATATTTAGAGAGATTATTTCGGAATAATCATATAAAAATATAATAGAAAATTTTATAAATCATATTTGAGAAACAATAACAATTATACATGTAAAAAAATTACCTTCAAATTTCTCAAAATATCTTAAGTTGAAAAGAGACATAAATTGATATGCAGAACACAAAACCCTGTAATATAACAATAAATGACAAATAAAACAACATATCTATTCTATAATTCTTATCAATCACTCAATGATTATTTTATAATAGGCAACTATTATACATACGTAACAGAGGAGACTTAAAAAACTTATTCAACTGCAGCTATGCATACAGTGATGGAACCAACTGTAACCACAAATGTTTCTTTAAGCACTATCAGATTAAGTGTTAGGTAATGCAAGGACAAATAAGAAAAACTTCATTAACAAAAACTGATATTAATCATGAAATCATAAATCTCAAAACATCTCTCTTTTCTACCATCATATAGTTGCTTCTTAATAGATTAGGGATTACTCTTAAATATCCTTTCCTCTCAATTTTCCCAGTGATGGTCAATGAACATCAACATTGGTGGCAGACAATTAATTGAATAATTGTAGAAAACAACAAAAATAATAGCAAAAGTATCTCCTCTAATCCCACAATCATTGTTCCAGGTTTCTTTTTTGTCTTTCTTTCACTTTGGCCTTCATCTTCTTCGTTTCATTCCTTCAACCTTTCTCTTGTTTATCATTTTTTGAGACAGTCAAATTGCTTTTGCCACTACTTACATATTACAGAAAACGGATATTTGTTGATTACATTGAACATTGGTGTAAAAGATAAAAGAATATAGAAGAAAGAAACTAATAAGTCCAAAGTCCAAACCACACAAAAGAGAGAAAACTCGCAAAGAAATCATTAGTAAGTTATTAGCTTTAAAAGTTACTCTGAGAATCATTATGCTTTAAGTTAACCGAGTGCTTCTAGTCCAACTAAATGGTCATGAAAAGCAATTAGTTTATGCATTATACACTAATTGTTAATCACGAAATTGCATATGCAATAATAATGGTTGAACATAGATGATTCCTAAATATTTCGGTCCAGAAGTTCATTCTTGCCTGCTCTTGATCTCTAAATTTGCAACCTTGGAAACAGAACCTCCATATCTAAATTTACCATATATCCCACTATCCCATTTTATCCAATATGTTTCAAATTTGTTTGCAAGAAACATCTAAATTTACCATGAAGAGTTTAATTAACTCACAACATCGTTTGCAAGAAACATCTGTATCACCAGACCTCACATCCTAATCGACAGCTTCCTGTCACTCCTATTAACTGAGTCATGTAGCTTTAGTTTGTCAGATATGGAGGGTTCCATAAACAAAAAGTTGTCTTTAGATCAGTTATATACACGTCAAGTGCAACAGCAGTCATTCCTAATTCCAAAGACATCATTGTAGATTGTTGTTCATTATACACATCATGTCTTACAAATGAGACAATGACAAGATCTGTTACCATGCAGATCCTTATCTATCATAATCCTATACCACACATGGTACCAATCACAATTGAACAGGAAAACAAAATTAGTATAATCGTCAAAAAGAGAACTTACGGTGTCAAGAGCTCGATTCGGAAAGGTGACCCATCAGTCACAGTGGTGTAGACTACGGTTGCCAGCATGAAACAACCTAGTGCAAAGAACACAACTTTGTAGGCTACCATGTTCGCAGATGCCGCCATGCCCTCTTCCAGAGAAATGTCGGGAAAATTCCACTTTTAGGGATTCTCTAATGCCGGCAGAAGGAAAGAAAGAGGGGAAGCCGAGAAATTAGAACGTGGAGGAGAACAGTACACGTCACCGCAAGAAGAGGAGGAGTCCCGTCCACGAGAAACCACAATAGACGCAACGTGAACTATAATCCTTCCTTCGAAACATCACATTCAAGATGAGAGTGGGGAGTCGTCGGACGGCAATGTATATCGCCATCCGGCGTCAAAGAAGCCGAAACCACGCCGCCTTTCGCACCAAATATCGTCTTCACGAAAGAGTTGACTGGTCGCAGTTGGAGCACACCATCTGGGGCGAGCACTGGATCTAGAAGGTTTCCGCCTTTGACCCGTTTTAGGATTTTCCACTTAAGAGTGAGATAAACCACAAACAACGCGCATCACGAGTAAGCAGTGAGTTAACACGATTTAACTCACAACAAACATGACGAATCAACCCGACAAACAATATCGTATCTTTCCTCGGGCAGCATCTTTGTTCGCGCTTTGAAGAACGAGGACCAACTTGAGACGTCCACCTGCCTGCCACGTCAAGTAAAGTCTTGTTAGTTCGCTTCTTGAGTCATGGGTCAATTCGTCCCTCGGACATGGATTATTAGGATAGCGGAGTTTACATTTTTTTTTAATTATATATATATATATAACCACTTCTAATCATAGTAATCAATTAGTTTAGAAAATAATTTGGATTAGAAAATTATTATAGTCAATTAGAATTCCAATATCGAGGATTAATTACAGTGGCATTTGTAATCTATGAATTTTGTAGGCATATATAGGTATATATTCTAATATTTGAATTTAAATGGACAGAATCACTACAATTTTGCCTTAAGATAAGTACAACTAAGTGGGGAACTAAGTGAATTGTATGTCATATTATGCACAAAAGTGTAAACTTATGAATGTGATTCAAATTTAAACACTATAATAGATTTATTAGAGCAAAATCTATAATAAAGATTTCTGGCTTTCTTGCATCAATCAGTCCCATTAGGTTGGACCGAATGGTCCATTCATTCATTTATTGATCAAGAAAAAAAACACAAATTTAGGCCGTCAAATTATCTCTCTGTTAAAGATTCAATCTAATTATTGGATTAATAGAAGATTCTCATATTAAAAGTCCTGCCTATTATTAAGTAGTTCATCGTGTAAAAGGATAACTCAGAAATTATGTCACATACAACCCATCAAGAAATTATGTTTTCCAGAGTTTTTTCATCGTATGATAAAAAAATCATACTCCATAAAATTAATAAAAATATTTCATAAGTCTTATATTAGATTGGATTAAGAATATATTAAAGCGCACTAAAAAAATTAATACACATGCATACAACGTATTGCAAGTCATGTGAAGGTAAAGAATTGGGATTTCTTCATTTCCATTTCCATGATGTCTAATTTAGTGTTTAGGAGTAAGCTTCGTTGTATCGCTATATACCGTTTAATACAAGTGATATATATCGATTTAGTAAGAGATTGATATGCGTGATACATTAGAACACCCCTACGTACTATATGTTAATATGTTTGGTTCGATGCATACATATCGTCTTGATAGTTGATTGATATATCGATATGAATCGATAACGCAAACAATGTCATCTACTTCTTTTATGTCTATCTCAATTTTAGGTAGGAAAAATAAAAAGAAATTCTTTAATTCTCTATTGATGCAATCTTAATATTTTTTATTTATTATTTTATACATGGGCTAGTTCATGCTCCAATTTGGGCTTCTTTTCACATGAACAGGTAAATTTTCAAAGATTGGAAATAGTGTATTTACTCTTATAAAAATTGGTACACAGCAAATATCCATCCAAATATTAAGATTATACATGTATTCCTCATGTAAAGAAACCAGCCAAATACATAAGATCAACCATGGCTAATTGTATTTAACATTAAACAATTTAATTTTAAAAAATATATAAAATATAAAATAACCTAATATTATTATATAATGAGTTTTAAAAGAGTACAAATATTATTTACAGTTTTAGAATATATTTAGGTTATGGAAATTAAATATATCTGGCTTTTGGATTTTACAAGAATATATATGCCAAACTAGGAATACATATGAAGATATCTTATTTTTAAAATTGATATATATATATATATATATATATATATATATATTTAAAAGACAGATTTATAGGGATAAAAATAAAATTAACTTATTAGTCGAGGAGAATAAAAGTCCTTTCTGAGGGTTCTATAAACAAATCTACTGGATAAGATAGGATCTATGGTTCAGAAGATTTTCGATTGATATTATATAATATTATACTTTATTATTTTAAAGGTAAACAATGGAGGCGAAATTTGATCCTGCAAACTTTGCATTCATTTATGGCCTTCGCTGTTGTAAACATCCAATTACTACTACTATTTCAATGAGAAAGAAGATGGTTTTTTATACGCCAGTGTGGAATCCTGCTTCCCATGTCCTCTCGACACATCATTCTCGTGCATTTTCCATGAGTATTCTTTGACTCCAAAAGCAACTTTGTAAGTGGTGGTACAAAGTAGATTCTACTCTTTCTAATTGAGAATCTCCTTTTTCTCGAGGAAAGAAAAAATTGCAGTAATATGCCACATTTTTATTCAACCACTCTTTCCCACTGACAAAGTTGGGGCACTTTCAAGATTTTTTTTCTTTTTAGTAGGAGTTTGGTGCAGTAGATTTTTTTTTTTTTGTTATTTTGATGCATATTTTCATTCATCCATATGTCATCCAATGGAAGCAATAAACTCAGATTCAGGGAAAAGTGAAGTGAAATCAGAACTAATATCGTTTAAAGTAATGATATACATCCGCTTTTGCGTTTCCCCACTCTGCTTGAACTCGATCTTTACTTGTCAAGTTCTTCCAAATGCGTATAGCTTTTGAAGATATTATTGTCTGGGAAAGAGAATATATCGCAGGAAATAAGACCATTTCGCAGATATGATTTGATCACTAGCCGTGAAGAACATGCATCTATTAAACAAGAAGAAGATATACATCTTGTCAGCTGTGAATTTTCTGCGAATGCAGAGAGACTTGGCATCTTCGATGTTCAGCAGCAGGCCCAGAATAATTCTGCAGTCAGTGCTTTGCTTGTGAAATGTTCGTTCCCTGATGTATATTTTGCTGCCACTCCGAAGTCAACTCAGGATTCCCCTTGTCAATCCTGTCATCGACGCTGACATATTTGTTAGATTACAATCCAATCTTGTAAGCTTCTTTGCAGAGTTGATATGCACCATGGAAGGTTGACATCAGAGCTGATACTTGTAAACCAGGCTTTCGGCAGAGTCGGATCGTAATCCCGGTCTACTGCTTAGATGCAGGAGGTGGAAAGCTAAGCAGAGGAATTAATTCCAGGAGACCTTGCCGAGGGGGTAACATGTCCCTTTCCGGTATTCCTGGATCTATGTGAGATAGCAAGAGCCGTATCTTGCTCAGATCTCTTTGCCCGACTTAAAATAAACATCAATTAATAGGCGCCCCTAGTTTTGTAGTGGTGGACCTCCTGTTTTCTCTCCTGTTCTTCGCAGCCCGAGACAACCTTGCAGCATCTTGGGTAAACATCTCGACTTCAACCCCCATGTTCATCTGTGATCCTCCTATTTACTGTCGCAGTTGCTGTCACCTGTGTTCTCGGTACAAATTAATGGAGAAGTTTGTCCTCTAGTTCACGTGGTATTTTCCTTCTGGTAGATTGCTCGGTCACCTCCTCTAAGCAAGCAGTTAACCTACGCTGCGAAGGTTGGATAAGACTTCTCAGCTTCGACTTTATGGTCCAAAACAACCTTTGAGAACTTTCAGCAAGCATCTCGACTGCAACTCCCACACCTGTGTTTTCGGTCCTAATTAGTGAAGCTTGTCCTCCACTTGCAATTTACCTTGTGAGAAATTGGTGGCTCATGCCTCTTCGAAAAGGCTGTCGACGAAAGAGTCCACGAAAGGAAGGCAATGAATGGTACTACAGAATTTGAAGCAACGCCCATAGATTGCAAAGCTTGGATGCAGACATTACAGCTTCGAGTTTGTAGTCCAAGACAACCCAAACTTCTCAACCGCAACACCCGCATTTATCTATGACATATGCATGCTTCATCAGTTGTCGTCACCTGAGCTTGTCTCCTAGTTCATCAGGTAAAACTCGAAGCGACACTCCTAGATTGCAAAGCATGGAAGAAGACATCCACTGCTATGACAAGATTTTGCCTGTACAACTTTATTTATTGGAAGAAAGCCAGCTGCTTCTTGGTCGGTACTAATATACAACTTTTCATTGCCTGAGCTTCCAAGCATGTGTGCAGGCAATTCATCTTTAGCCTCACAACCTGCTCTCTTCTTTTGCTGGATGAGCAATGTCGAAGGGCACAGGGATGTCCTACCTTCCTGATGGCCATGTCGAGGTTTTTGATCTCTGTACTTTGTTGGCCACACATCTACATGAAACCTACTGAAGTTTACATGGGGATAACACAAAGTCAACCGTTAGAGACATGATTAATTAAGAACTGCATCATCAGATAACAGCCTTCAGTGAGTAAATTACTTGCAGACATTTGCAGAATCATATAAGCTTGAAACTTTAGAGAGAATGAAGAACATCCACAGGAAGCAATGGGTGTAGAATTAGGATGCAGTAATTGCCAAGCACACATTTCAACATGTCAAGCGCATTAAACCATGCCACAGCAAGCTAGATTGGACCATACAAGGACAAAGTTGTAGGATTTGTTGCTCACGTCGAGTTTACTTCCAGCAAGCATTAAGCCACTTTGAAATCATCCTAACATGGAGTTTACTGTACTCAGACAGTGACATGAATTGCATGTCATATCATGATGATTTTATATTGTGCTAAATATCTCTTGAATCCCTGTGTTGCAGATACGCAGGAACAGAAATGAAGATACAAAGCAAAATCAACTGGCAACCAATATATCAGCTCATAACTTCTCGAGTGGGTGAGCAGTGACTTCTCCTCCCCCCACACCCCCACCCACCAAATCCTTGACATCTCTGTGCTCTGCTTTTTGTTTGCTGTGAGGTATGAGAGGTGAGTTTGCTTTGAAAGATATGTTTAGTGTTACTGGACAAGTAATATGGGCATCGATAGAGTTCCAAACTACATGAATGAGAACTATGCAGTGCTGTCCGATGCATCTGACATGAGGCTTTAGAATTTGGCAAGGTGAGAAAGAATTCTAGAGGATTCAGTGAGACCACTGTAGCTCATTGTTTGGCTGAACTGCCAATAGATTAGTGCTTTAAATCTGATTGATAGGTGGTCCAAATCAAACTTGTGGACAAGTTCCCACCAAATCACTCGACGGGCCAAGTCGAGCACTGTACAATAGCAACGTGCTTGTGCAGAATGCATGCATGAGAATATTATCGATCGCATTCGTTTCAGCAAGATATTGTCCTAACATAAGCTGCTCGTTTAGAAGGACACAGATGTTTTGATGTTAACCCCAACCCCGCCCGCCCTTTTCATTCTCAGCTACTCAATCAGTCATGCTCCTGAAATGAGTTCTTGATGAAATAATGAATGCTTTATTGCACATGATATTTTTGTTAATGCTTTACAGTCTCATTTAACCTTGAGTTTGATCTGTCTAACGATATGAATTCTTGATTTTTCTGTTCGTAAGTGAAGGAAAAAGTCAAATTAATCATCTTTTTATCAGCATAATTTGTGTCTTTATGATGTCATGCTTCATGATATGCAGGTCAGCACTGATTGCACACATACCGATACAATATTTATATTGCTTCTCCAAAAGCATAGGAAGTTTGATGAGGTAATTGTCTTCCCATCTTGGCTGGAACTTATCTATTGATTGTTTGACCAAGAACATTAAATTTTGGTTCCTCAAGAGTCACATTTGATGTCTAACCCTGTACACATGTATGCCTTTTTTTTAATAGAAAGCTGTACACGCTTCTCACACTTGCTATAATTTAAAAGACTACCTTATCTGCCTCCATGGATTTGAAGGGAAAAAAATTAAAACAAAAGACTTTAAGCTAGAGATTTGAAAGCAAAATTTCTAGCAGACAGTGATTTCTTGCCAACTTTGACCAAATTCTACATTTATGAGACAGCAGCACTGTTCAAATGTCAAAGGGCTTCTTTCTTCTTTTTTCTTCAAGACTCTTATGCTTCCTCTAGTGAGAGAAAAGCATAAAATTGGGAAGAAATCATGTTCATCAACCAGTCTACTTATTGTTTTACTGTGTCTTGGTAGTTCTACATAATATCGTTGAGCTGGTTTCATGCTGCATTTAACATTACACTATGCATCTCACACTGGATATGGTATAGAAGACTCTTATAAGATTTGATGACTTCGACACTCATGATATATTCCTGACTTCCACAAAAATAATTCAAGGCCCTTTTTATTTTATTACCTAGAGAAGTTGTGCGATGCAATATCTTTTGAGTTAACATTTGCATAGGAGTTGGATCAAGGTGACTTTTCATATAACAAATACTTCGTAGTCGGTTGATGTGCATTCATGGAGGAGCAAAACTTCCTCTGGTTCTGGGTTACAAAATGATAAATTAGTTCATGGATAGGGGAATCATGTGGCAGGATGCAAAATACAACCTTGAAAATAATTTTCATTGACCTTTCTTCCGATCAGGTTCACTGAACTGACAAGGCAGATCCTGTGGCTTTGTGCTGAAGCAATCAGAAGAAAAAAGAAGAGTAGAGAAGCTCCTCTTTTTCATGTCTTGCCCATAGCAAGTTGTTTATAGGATGGCCATGGCAGTATGGTTTTGCATTAAATGAGCCTAGAAATTCAAACTGTGAGAATGGGATAAGATTCCTTCACATTTTTGTATGATTCCTACACCTTTTGTTTGGATATATCTCTAATGTCAAGCAAGAGAAGATAAGAACCTTTGTCTATGTCATCTATCTTAACCTTCCCCCTGCTTTAGGTGCTTTGGAGGGGAGTTTCCTGCTTCTAGGTGAAATTTTTGGCTGGAGTCAACATGTAAAACATGGCAAGAGAAGGGACAAATACTGGAGAAGATAAATTAACCTAACCCAGAAAAAGGGAAAAGGTGATAAAAGATTGAAAGGTAGCAAATCTAAGGGATGCACAGTTGACATGGACTCATCCTTTGTTGCAGTCAGTGTCACTGGTAGGACTGGGAAGGCCTAGACCTTTCTCTTATGTAGGGCCTCCTTCTGCCTTTAAATATTGGTTCGTCCACAACTCTCTCTGCTCAGACACCAGAATTGCTTCATCCTCTTCTCCAAGTCACAGACCCAAGTAAGTTTGCTGGGAAAGCAGAAGCAATATGGTGGGTTGCCTTTCACTCTGTCTTCAATACCTTTCTCTTTATTCTCGGGATGCTTTTGTTCTTCCAGGTGGATCACAAACTTTATTTTCCATGGCAGGAAGAAGGGCGTGAAGCAGAAAGATGGGTTGGCTATGTGGATTGGAGGAGCAGGCCTGCTTTGAGGAGCAAACATGGAGGCATGCTTGCAGCTTCCTTTGTCCTGGGTAAACTTCCAAGCACATGAAAATTTCCTCAGTTTTCTGTGTCTCTTGCTAGTCGATAATTCCTAGGAACTTCATACTTTTCCTCTCTCTCTCTTCCTTCTTGTTTGAGGCAATAAAGTTGATAGTTTGATGGTTTTTGAAATCATCAATCATCTCTTTATCAGAAGAAAAACTAGCAACAAAAGGATATCTACAGTCAGTTCATTAGTTGATTTCCTGCATGCATATCATGGATAGTTGCTTATCCTAAATGAATGCCATGATTCATTTTATGGAACTACATTCATTGCAGAAGCAAAATTTTCTTTTCTGAGAGCCCCAGAAAACTCTCCCATAGAGAAATTTTCCCTAGAATTAATTCTGCAATCAAAGATATGGCACCATAGAATTCAATCTATGGTGTGATGGGGTGGTGTCAAAGAACTCCAATCTCCCACCTGTTATTGTGTGACTGCTTAAGTGCAGAAGAAGCTCTGAGAACAACAAGAGGCCACTCCCCTCTGTCTTTGTTTCCTTTGTTAGTAGTTCTGATGGAACACAACATAACATATGAGCATCATCGACATGCTCATGTTTCTATATGCGCATGGACAAGACAGTGATCAGAAATTACTACTTGGGTGCAGTTGTGGAGATAATGGAGAATATGGCATTTCTAGCCAACGCAAGCAACTTGGTCACCTACTTGGCAGAGTTCATGCACTTCTCGCCCTCTCGCTCAGCCACCACTGTTACCAACTTTATGGGGACAGCCTTCCTCCTGGCCCTACTTGGGGGCTTCTTGTCTGATGCCTTCTTCACTACATATCATATCTACCTGATAAGTGCTCTTCTGGAGTTCCTGGTGAGTGCATCCTCCATCCATGAGTTCTCTTCCTTGTTGGTTTTTCAGCATGCTTACTCTATAATTCGCGATAAGCAGACAAAAACTTTGTATGCACAAACTACTGATTTAGCAATCAGCAGAACATGTGATGTTTTGGTTCACAAGTAGGAGTTGGATCACAATCAAACAAAACCTAAACTTTTTGCATGGATCAGATTTGAGCCCTGACCTACAAGTAGATCATGCTTCTGTGGTACATGAGAGTGTGTGCGTTTAGGAATTCTCTTCTGACCATGGCAGTTTTTGTGTGACATATCAGAGGGCCTCATTGACTGATCCATCTCTTTAGTCCCATGTGCTTCACATAGCCTCTTCATGATTTGCTTCCCCGAAGCGTAAGCTAGAAACCAAGTGTGATACCAAGGGATCATGAGATGTTGCACTGATCTGCTTCCACAGCCATGGAATGGGTCAAAGGGAATCATAGAGGCCTTGTAATTAAGATATGGTGGTCCTTTTGTTCACTCTAGAGAAATAAAGACAAGTAGCATTACTGTGGCCACACGAAGACATGCTTAACTTGTTTCTTATTCTTCTGTGTCGCATGCATAGTAGTTAACCTCTTGGGAAGGAATACACACAGTTTTATGTTCCATGTGTTCTACTAGTCTTTTTGGTGCATGTGTGCATCATGCACACAAGAATATTTGCATTAATCTGGAAATATATATATATATATATGTTATCCTCTCATGACCAGCATCCGATGTGAGATTACTTGGAATATTGCAATGGCTTTCTAAATGCTGCTCTTTTACCGGGTCAAAAAGGAACGAATGAGAGAAGCCTGCATGTTCTGGTGACTGAGAAATATGAGCTAGTGGATGGGAAATTGAGTAGCTCGTCCGTGATAGCAAGCAATATCCCTTTTTCTTCCTTTTTTAGGTTCAAAGAGAGATGCTGCAAGCGTTCAAGCTTGTCCTCTTTGGATCTCAACATCAGCCACCTGAAACAAAACAGGGTTTGTGACCATCAAGATTGGGACAAGCCATGCTGGTGATGCTGCAAATCTCTTAGAACCCTGGACTGCACGCTGTTCGCCAATATGCCTAGAAAAAGTAGGATCACACAAAAAGCTCATGCACGTAATGGATTCTGGCCAATAACTCTTTTGTTAGGACAATTGTGAGTGAGAAATATATATATATATATGTCTATATATTTATGAATTATGCTGCTGCTATCAGAACACATTCTGATAGGAAGCTGGATCACGGGGGTAATGAGTGGTTTGGTTGATTGGTTCCTGGTGGAAGGATGCCGTAAGAACGCGCTCTCTCTCTCTCTCTCTCTCTCTCTCTCTCTGGATCTTTACACTTTACCCTTTACATCAGAAAAAGTGCAGAGAGGAGAAAAAAAATCTGGAGCTAGCTGACTTCAAGGATGGCATTCAGCTGAGGAAAGGTCTGAGCATTTACTTACCCGAGAAAGCTTGATTCACGTGCCTTTCCTGTGAAAAGGATCCCTTGAAGTTACATAAAGCACCTCAGCCGCAATCCCTGACTGCGGACGGCTCACATTGCTTTGGCACTGTGATCATAACTCTGCTGCTGCTGCTGCTAGCAAGTGTGGGTTCCAAGAAAAGTCTCTGCCACTGACTCTCACTCTCCTACGACCTAATCATAGATTTCATCGTTGTAGATGGTTGTTGGTTAGTACAAAGAGTCTGATTGATGATCTCTCATAGTCCCCTTCCTTGTCTTTGTTGGTGGGTTACACTTGCACAGTGTATCAACACCAGCTCATGTACTTGAGAGTTCGGATAACTTGTTGCACGATAGCGACTAGACAAGCATCCATTTGAACTCATGATTGGTCTAATACCATCGGAAGCTTTGATTGGATCCAGAGTTGCAGACTTCTTGGCTGAACTCCTTCGAGGCCCAATTAACCTAAACCATATGCTGCTCGTCCTGGGTCTCTGTAATGGGCAAAGTTTTATTGCTAATGCTTTCTTGATTTGACGTCAACAGGGACTCGTCATCCTGACCGTGCAAGCCAAGTCCGCCGCCCTCAAGCCGCCTGCCTGCGACATCTCGAACGCTTCGCAGACTCCATGCCAAGAGGTCACCGGCGGGAAGGCTGCAATGCTCTTCGCCGGACTGTACCTCACGGCCTTGGGCGTCGGCGGGATCAAAGGATCCCTCCCTGCCCATGGCGCAGAGCAGTTCGACGAGAGCACCATCCAGGGACGCAAGGCACGATCCACCTTTTTCAACTACTTCGTGTTCTGCCTCTCCTGCGGCGGCCTGATCGCGGTGACCTTCGTCGTATGGGTGGAAGACAACAAGGGATGGCAGTGGGGGTTTGGGATCTCCACCGTCACGATACTGCTATCCATCCCGATGTTCCTTGCAGGCTCCACAACTTACAGAAACAAGATACCGACGGGGAGTCCTCTGACAACCATAGCCAAGGTGCTGCGAGTTCTTCTCAGGCTTGGACAAACCACAACCGGGTTGGGCCTTCTCCTAACTCGTTTCCGTTTTAACAGGTTCTGCTTGCTGCAGTCTTGAACCGTAGCTGTCATCAGAACCCGAGGAATGCCGTGATCGACATGGTGCCAAGCCCTGTGAAGACACTCGAGATGGAGGGGAAGGAAGGAGAGAGCAGCAAGGAAGACATGATACGTACCGAAGGCCTCGATAAAGAACTGAAGTGCCTTAACAGAGCAGCGGAGAGGAAGCCCATACACAGAGCACTCGCGTGCACCGTAGTAGAAGTCGAAGATGTGAAGATAGTCCTCAAAGTCCTGCCCATATTCTTGTCTACCATAATGCTAAGCTGCTGTTTGGCCCAGCTCTCGACGTTCTCGATCCAGCAAGCAGCCACGATGGACACCCGGGTCAGCGGGCTCACCGTACCGCCGGCGTCGCTCCCCGTCTTCCCCGTCGTCTTCATCATGCTCCTGGCACCGATATACGACCACGTCATCGTTCCCTTCGCACGCAAGGTCACCGACACCGAAATGGGCATATCTCACCTGCAAAGAATAGGCTTCGGCCTGGTGTTGTCGGTCGTCGCGATGGCCGTGGCGGCGCTGGTCGAAGTGAAGCGGAAGCGGGTGGCGAGGGATGCCGGCCTGCTCGACTCCGCCGAGCACCTGCCGATCACCTTCTTCTGGGTGGCCTTCCAGTACCTGTTCCTCGGCTCCGCGGATCTGTTCACGCTGGCCGGCCTGCTCGAGTTCTTCTTCAGCGAGGCGCCGGCGGGGATGCGCTCGCTGGCGACATCGCTGTCGTGGGCGTCGCTGGCGATGGGATACTACCTCAGCTCGGTGCTGGTCTCCATCGTGAACAAAGTGACGGACAGAGGCCGCCACCAGGCATGGCTGTCCGGCAGCAACTTGAATCACTACCACCTCGAGCAGTTCTACTGGCTCATGTGTGTCCTCAGTGCCTTGAACTTTCTTCACTTCTTGTTCTGGGCTACGAGGTACAGGTACAGATCAAATGGCCATAAAAGCTAGTGGAAGCGTGAGCGTGCATGGAATGGCATCGATGGAGGAGCGATGGTGGTGGTAATCTCCACCATGAAGTGGTCCAACTCATTCATAACACGAATGAATGGATCCATTTGCCGAAAATTGTATTCCACAAGATAATACCAGTAAGATGTAAATGAGGATCACCGGTGCCTGAAACTTTCCAGTCCGAAAGCCAACCTCAAGATTCTTGTTTATCCTAAAGCTTACATGTTTTCGCATTCTGCATCTCCAGCTATTTGGATTTGACTGGGGTCTTGACTCGAGGCTGCCTCAATCACATTGATTGAAATCGAAGTCTAGAGGTAGACGAACATAGGCTCGGAAATGTGGCCCAAAACCTAAACAGGGTCAAAAGCTCGAGCTAGGTTTTGGGCCACATCTTCCAAACTACGTGCTGTGAATTCTGTCATCTTCGTGCGTGAATTTGTTGCTTTGGATTGCCTTATCCTCCATGTCCGATTCTTTGATGATGCTGATACGCTGTAGCAGGTGCAAGGAAGACATCAAAGCTTTAGAATTTATTCCCAAGAAACGGTGAAGATGACTACCATCAGCTGTGGATGAAGAGAGTTGTGGAGGTTCGTTCTACCATGTTTCTGGAAGTTGGGAATTGCTTGCTTTTTTACCTTGGTCTAAGCTATAACATCCATGTATCTATCATCTTTGACTACACTATACGTGTTAGTCTTTTCATCCACTAAACCAGTAGTTCTAATTATTTAGATGAAATTATAATTAAATTGAAACTTCTTGATGGATTAGAATTAGGATTTAGATTAGGCATACAAGTAGAAAAAAAATCCTTAATTTGTTCTTATAAATAATTTTATGTGAACAATAAGTTTTGGGTTTAGATTTGAGGTAGCTAAAGGAGTTATTTCTCATATTGATATTTCTTATATAATAAATATTTTTATTTTATGGTGGACTTATGTAAAAATTTGTCGAACTATCTTTAAGTATATGTTTCGTAGGCTAGGATCTTGTCCGTATCACTTATCCGATAAAAAATGGGAGAGAGTTTGATGGTATGAATTAGTGTGGATTGAATCCCACATAAGTTCATTTGTCGATTCTTCCTTGGTTATCAAGGAACCAATTCAAATCAACAAAACACAATCTTAATGTTTTGATGAGTCCTCAAGAATTAAAATTTATTCCTATAAATATGTTGAGTCTAGATGTTTTGATGAGAGTGAAACCCAAAACATTTTGGGTATACCTAAAGAGAGTTTCTTTCTAGTGGATTGAGAGACGATTGAGAATATAATTCTTCAGGTTTATGCGAAAGGGTGTACAAAGAGTTTTGGGCTTAGATTTAGGTTAACTCAAAGTAGAATTATTTTTTATATAATAAATAATTTTATTTTATCATGAACGTATACAAGGAGTTATTGAACAATTTTATATCTTGCATCGAGTTTCTCATATATATTTTTAAAATTTTAAAATATTAAAAATTTTACCTTTCCTCTCCAACATTATCCATCGTATATTTTTAAGCATTTGTTTCGTAAGCTATGGAATTTGATCTTGTCGATATCACTTATAGGATCGAAGATGAGAAAGAGATTATGGTATGAAATAGTATAGATTGAACCTTACGTAAGGTCATCTATCGATTCTTCCTTAGTTATCAAGGAATGAATTCAGAGTCAAAAAACACATTCTTAATGTTTTGATGAGTCCTTAAGTAGAAAAAGTCCTCAAGAATTAAAATTTATTCCTATAAATATGTTGAGTCTAGATGTTTTGATGAGAGTGAAACCCAAAACATTTTGGGTATACCTAGAGAGAGTTTCTTTCTAGTGGATTGAGAGACGATTGAGAATATAATTCTTCAGGTTTATGCGAAAGGGTGTACAAAGAGTTTTGGGCTTAGATTTAGGTTAACTCAAAGTAGAATTATTTTTTATATAATAAATAATTTTATTTTATCATGAACGTATACAAGGAGTTATTGAACAATTTTATATCTTGCATCGAGTTTCTCATATATATTTTTAAAATTTTAAAATATTAAAATTTTTACCTTTCATCTCCAACATTATCCATCATATATTTTTAAGCATTTGTTTCATAAGCTATGGAATTTGATCTTGTCGATATCGCTTATAGGATCGAAGATGAGAAAGAGATTATGGTATGAAATAGTATAGATTGAACCTTACGTAAGGTCATCTATCGATTCTTCCTTAGTTATCAAGGAATGAATTCAGAGTCAAAAAACACATTCTTAATGTTTTGATGAGTCCTTAAGTAGAAAAAGTCCTCAAGAATTAAAATTTATTCCTATAAATATGTTGAATCTAGATGTTTTGATGAGTGTGATCCAAGACATCTTGAGTACTCCTAAAGAGGGTTTCTCTTTAGAGGATTGAGAGATAATTGAGAGTATAGTTCTTCAAGTTTATGTGAAAGGGTATACAATAAGTTTTGAGCTTAGATTTAGGTTAACTTAAAGAAGAATTATTTCTTATATTAATATTTTTTACATAATAAATAATTTTATTTTATCATGAACGTAAATGGGTAGTTATCGAATAATCTTATATCTTGCATTGAGTTTCTCATATATATTTTTTAAAATTTTAAAATTTTTTAACCTTTTTCCTCCCCAATAGTATCTATTATATGTCTTTAAATCTTTGTTTCGTCGGATATAGAATCAGATCCTCTCTATCTCACTTATGTCCTCAAAGATGAGAGTTTGATGGTATGAATTAGTGTGGATTAAACCCCACATAAGATCATATTTCAATTCTTCTTTGGCTATAAGGAACGAATTCAAAGTCAACAAAGCATAATCTTAATGTTTCGATGAACCCTCAAGTAGAAAAAGCCTTTAAGAATTAAAATTTATTTCTATAAATACACAAGTCTAAATGTTTTGATAAGAGGGAGACTCAAGATACTTTGGGTGCTCTTAAAAGAGATTTCTTTCTAGTAGATCAAATTGAGAGTATAATTTTTTAGATTTATATGAAAAGGTGTACAGGAGTTTATTTAGATTAACTCAAAGAAAAAATATTTCTTGTATTGATATTTTTATATAATAAATAATTTTATTATATCATGAACGTATACAACGAGTTATCGATTAATCTTATATCTTGCATCAACTTTCTCATATATATATATATATATATATATATATATATATTAATTTCTAATTTTTTTACTTTTTCGTGTATATCTTTAAGCATTTGTTTCATAGGCTATGGAATCGGATCCTGTGAGGTCAATAACGAAAGAGAGTTTGATGGTCTCTGAATTAGTGTGGATTGAACCCCACATAAGCTTATCCGTCCATTCTTCCTTGTCTATCAAGGAACCAATTCAAAGTCAACAAAGAACGATCTCAATTATGATCGTTTCATACTTCCCAAGTTTTCCTAGCATTCATTCATGCTCCTAAGGCACGAGATCGAGAAACTTAAGATGAGCGGAGGAGGTCGGACGGCGTCGTATGAGAGTGACCGATCTGACGTCTTCATAACTCGGAAGATTCATCAACTTGCATTCCATGGCTGAGGCTCAGCCATCAGTACGATCAAAAACCTGCAGCTCGCACAAACAGATTTTTTTGTGGCTTCGATATATTAAGCTGACGATCAATTTGATCGGACAAAAAGTGTGAACCGACTTCGAGACGAATCCAATTCTATATTAATCCGATGTCGAAAGCAAACTAGAAGAAGATGCTGCTGGAGATGTCGTGTTGAATCCAGGGCGTTCGAGAATGTAATAGAAAGGTCATCACCCTCGTCATAACGATAGCCCCATACGCCACACCAGACACTATATATTATCACCATCCTCCTCCGGAACCAATCCCCCCCCCCACTTGCCATGGACGACAGGCGACCGTCGCCACCTCCACCACCGGTAGCTCAAGACCGGAACGCTCGCTGCAATTGGCTGTTCGATCCAATGGCCACCTTCGTTATTCTATACCTTGTCATCAGCGTCATCATATCCGTCTACAGGTTTCGTGGCGATCCATCAATGCTCGTCTTCGTACTGTTCTCCTGTTCGGACCTGCTGTTCCTCTTCCTTTGTCTCAGGAGGTTCGAGCGGCTCGCTCCGGGAAGCCCCCCGGCGGAGAAGGCAAGGTTGAAGATGGCTGTTTGGCTGCTGTCGGCCGCGCTCGTACTGGCTTTCAGCTGCAAAACGTCCTCGGTGATGCCACGGGCTTTGGCGGCTTTAGTTTGGCTCATGGCGGGGTCTGTCTTGGTGGGGGGATTCTATGGACTCTTCCTGTACAAGGAGCAGGACGATGAGAGGGAACGATGACGCTCTTCTTCTCCTCCTTCCTATTCTCTTCTCTTCTCTTCTTCCTCGCCGACCTAAGCTCGAGCTCCGCCGCCTTTGCTCCACCATCTTATTAATGAACGATATTTTTTGGTTTGTTAAGTGTGGAGGATGCAAAAATTTATTTCTATAAATACACAAGTCTAAATGTTTTGATAAGAGGGAGACTCAAGATACTTTGGGTGCTCTTAAAAGAGATTTCTTTCTAGTAGATCAAATTGAGAGTATAATTTTTTAGATTTATATGAAAAGGTGTACAGGAGTTTATTTAGATTAACTCAAAGAAAAAATATTTCTTGTATTGATATTTTTATATAATAAATAATTTTATTATATCATGAACGTATACAACGAGTTATCGATTAATCTTATATCTTGCATCAACTTTCTCATATATATATATATATATATATATATATATATATTAATTTCTAATTTTTTTACTTTTTCGTGTATATCTTTAAGCATTTGTTTCATAGGCTATGGAATCGGATCCTGTGAGGTCAATAACGAAAGAGAGTTTGATGGTCTCTGAATTAGTGTGGATTGAACCCCACATAAGCTTATCCGTCCATTCTTCCTTGTCTATCAAGGAACCAATTCAAAGTCAACAAAGAACGATCTCAATTATGATCGTTTCATACTTCCCAAGTTTTCCTAGCATTCATTCATGCTCCTAAGGCACGAGATCGAGAAACTTAAGATGAGCGGAGGAGGTCGGACGGCGTCGTATGAGAGTGACCGATCTGACGTCTTCATAACTCGGAAGATTCATCAACTTGCATTCCATGGCTGAGGCTCAGCCATCAGTACGATCAAAAACCTGCAGCTCGCACAAACAGATTTTTTTGTGGCTTCGATATATTAAGCTGACGATCAATTTGATCGGACAAAAAGTGTGAACCGACTTCGAGACGAATCCAATTCTATATTAATCCGATGTCGAAAGCAAACTAGAAGAAGATGCTGCTGGAGATGTCGTGTTGAATCCAGGGCGTTCGAGAATGTAATAGAAAGGTCATCACCCTCGTCATAACGATAGCCCCATACGCCACACCAGACACTATATATTATCACCATCCTCCTCCGGAACCAATCCCCCCCCCCACTTGCCATGGACGACAGGCGACCGTCGCCACCTCCACCACCGGTAGCTCAAGACCGGAACGCTCGCTGCAATTGGCTGTTCGATCCAATGGCCACCTTCGTTATTCTATACCTTGTCATCAGCGTCATCATATCCGTCTACAGGTTTCGTGGCGATCCATCAATGCTCGTCTTCGTACTGTTCTCCTGTTCGGACCTGCTGTTCCTCTTCCTTTGTCTCAGGAGGTTCGAGCGGCTCGCTCCGGGAAGCCCCCCGGCGGAGAAGGCAAGGTTGAAGATGGCTGTTTGGCTGCTGTCGGCCGCGCTCGTACTGGCTTTCAGCTGCAAAACGTCCTCGGTGATGCCACGGGCTTTGGCGGCTTTAGTTTGGCTCATGGCGGGGTCTGTCTTGGTGGGGGGATTCTATGGACTCTTCCTGTACAAGGAGCAGGACGATGAGAGGGAACGATGACGCTCTTCTTCTCCTCCTTCCTATTCTCTTCTCTTCTCTTCTTCCTCGCCGACCTAAGCTCGAGCTCCGCCGCCTTTGCTCCACCATCTTATTAATGAACGATATTTTTTGGTTTGTTAAGTGTGGAGGATGCACTTTAGGATAACTCAAACTTATTGTAACTGATCTTATAGTGAAATAGTTATTCTTTTTTTAAGATGAAAATTACCAAACCATGTTAAATCTTATGTGGATTAATAGATATGATTTTGATAGTTAATATCTTGATTTTTTGAAATATAATAAATTAATCTAATTTAAGTTTGAAGAATAAAAATAAGTTAATCCAATCCGAGTTAAAGTTACGAAGAATGCAAACTGAAATTAAATTGAGAGATACAGCTCTTTGTCGATACATTAAGATAGAGGTGCCTTTGGTGATGCCAGATGGATCCTTCCATACATACAGAAATGAGTGAAGATACAAATATCGTTGAATTTCAGATTTTAATGTTGAAACCAATTGATATGTATTTATGTTTTAATTCACGTTTTGAGTGACGCGGGATTCTTCGATCAAGATCAGACAATTAAAATAGGAAAAATCATATTGGGCCGGTGGAAAATATATCAGAAGATTGGACGTCGGACCAGAGGAACGGTCGACGTATCGGTAGAAGACTTTGGGCCGTGGATTCGGGCATCGGGCCAAGAAGAGTGGATATTGCGCCAAGGATATCGGAGTTGCGGAGTCAATTGGCCGATTGGGCAATAGGCCGCAAGAGATGACGATGCGCCGAAGAATCAGACGAAGCGTCGAGGGACCAATGACATGCCGGACAACTTGATTCATGCTTAGTATTAATTGTCTAGATCGAAGTGTATTTTTACATGTGCAGGATTAACTACAAAAACAAGACATGAAGCAAAATGAAGTCTCAGAGTCAAGATCGAGATTACGTTGTGAGTTCGAGAGTTCGTCGGAAGTCCGGACGTTCGTCGGAAGTTCTGGCGGAACCAGTCGAGAAGTCTCGAAACTTGCCAGAGAAGCTCGTCGGAACTCGCCAAGAAGATCATCGTGAAGTCCAGGAGTTTGCCGAGAGTCCGCCGGAACATTGCCGAGAGATCGTCGGAAGTTCACCGAAAGATCGCCGGGAGAATAGACTTACAGACTTGTTTTAGCTTAGATTATGTCTTAGATTTTGTAGTTAGCACGTAATTGGGTTTGGATTTAGGCCAACCCAATTAGGGGCCAGCTAGGCCCATGTAAGGACTGTGTTAGGCCCAAACAATGTCCCAAGAAGTCTCATCGTCGTGGCACAATCTTCGAGATTGTGTCAGGCGATGGTATCGTCAGTCTGGGTGATTGTACCGCCCCTGGCAGGGTGCCAGGCGGTGGTACTGCCCAGGGCAGTGTCAGTGTCAGACTGACACTGGGCGGTGGTACCGCCCGTGCCCAGGGAACCCGGGATAAGAAAGTTTTAGGCTCCAAGGTTGAATTAACTTGAAGCCTATAAATACCCCTCTCATCTCTGGTTAAAACACACAAGCACATAGAGTCTAAAAGCAAAGAAACGTTGCTACAATCCTCCAAGTTTAAGTATTAGAATTCTGTTTAGAGAGGAGAGTGAGTGCTTGTAAGGGTTATCTCCTAAACCCGGTAAAAGGAGAAGAGGGGTGTAAAAGGTGGTTGGTCTTCGCCTATTGAAGGAAGACTAATAGTGGATGCCGGTGGCCTCGACGGAAGAGGAATCGACTAAGTGGATGTAGGTCACAACGACCGAACCACTATAAAACTGCTGTGTTCTCTGGTTTACATTTTATTCTTGCTATTACCTTACTGCAAACCTCTTTAAGTGCTTACTACCTTCAATTCATTACGTACGCTTTCAAGTTAAGTTTCCGAAATCAATTTTTCGTCGAATTTTTACTGTTGCACTAACTCACCCCCCTTTTAGTGTCGACCTCGGACTCTCGATCCTAACAAATATATGTATATATATATATATATATTATTGATAACTAAAACTAGAAAATATTTTTCGAATATGAATTGAATTTTCTATTAAGATGGTGATTGACATGATTGATTTAGCATAATTAATTTTATCATTTATGCTCACATATGGAGTTGAGAAACGATGATTTTATCTTTATCTGAAATAATATAAACCGATGGAACTTTACGAATATATTATCTGATCCGAGATCGATCATGTGAACGTGAATAACTTGCATGCTAAGTTTCAAATGATTTTTATGGAGCGAGTTATATCCAAAAAAAAATCATATCTATATATTGATATAACACTCTCAGAATTCGCCGTAATTGTCTCTCATCAGTTACAACACTTCATTTATTGATAAATAATTATTATAGAGTAAGTTATATTCAAAAACCATATCTATATATTGATAGAGCTCAACCAAAATTCACCACGTTCGGTCTCTCGCCTGTTGCGACAATTTATTTATCGATAAATGATTTTTATGGGATAAGTTGTATCTAAGAAACATAATCGTATCTACATAGATAGAGCTCAACCCGAATTCACCACTATCATCTTTCACTAGTTGCAACACTTCATTTATCGATAAATGATTCTTATGAAGCAAGTTATATTCAAGAACTATGTCCGTATATTAATAGGGCTCTCTTAGAATTCATCACGATCGTCTCTCACTAACTACAACACTTCTTGAGTAAGTTATATCCGAGAACTATGTCTATATATTGATAAAGCTCTCTCAAAATTCATCATGATTATCTCTCATCAACTAAAACACTTCATTTATTGATAAATGATTCTTATGGAACAAGTTATATCTAAGAACCATATCTATATATTAATATAGCTCTCCCAAAATTCACCACAATCATCTCTCACTAGCTATAACACTTCATTGGTCAATAAATGATTCTTATAGAGCAAGTTATATCAAAGAATTGTAACTATATATTGAGAGAACTCTCTTAGAATTCACCACGATCATTTCTCACTAACTATAACACTTCATTTATAAATAAATGATTCTTATGGGATAAGTTATATCCGAGAACCATATTTATATATTGGTAGAGTTCTCTCAAAATTCATCATGATCATCTCTAACCAGCTGAAGTACTTTATTTACCAATAAATGATTCTTATAGAGCAAGTTATATATATATATGTATATAGAGAGAGAGAGCTCAACCCGAATTCATTAAGATTGTCTCTCATCAATTGCAATGCTTTATTTATCGATAAATGATTCTTATGGAGCAAGTTATATTTAAGAATTGTATCTATATATTGATATAGCTCTCCTAGAATTTCCGAGAACTATATCTTTATATCGATAAAGCTCATGTTGGGAAACACCTGTTATAGTGGAATAATTATTTTTTCTTCTTTGTGTATCAAAATTGGTTCTTTATCAAAATACCAACTTAATATCAAAAGCACATATGAACCAGAATAATATAAACAACAAAATAATGAATCAATCATAAAATGAAACCAAATTTTTTAACGTGAAAAATCCAATACAGGAAAAACCACGAGACCATAGTCCACCTCAAACTTTCACTATTACTCAGAATGATAACATGTTTACAATAAGTCTTCTATAAAATAACAAGAGGATCATAATAACATCAAGACCATGTATCTTACCTCAAGAATAGCATATCATCATTGATCTCGAGAATTTTATGTCTCACAAAATGGGTATAACATGAAAGTATCTCAGATAGGGTAAACTGCAGATCAGCACCGTTAGAATTATAGAGTTTGCTGCAAGGATTCTCCACATATAATTTGGGTCAAAATTGATAAAATTTGACCCATGATCGTCAAGTAGAAAATTCAAAATCCTGTTTTTTTTCTCTCTGTTTTTTTCTCTCCCTCTGCATCGCCACCGCTCGCTGCACGCTCTCTCGTTCGCTGTCCTCATATCTTTTTTTTTTTAATTATTGATTTGAGCTCAAACGGTCCAATTGTCCGGTCCAAACCCACACGCAACAGCTCTTCCATAATTCACCATGATTCTCTCTCATCAATTACACCTATTCATTTATCAAGAAATGATTCTTATGAAGAAAATTATATATATATACTATATCTATATATTGATAGATAAACTTAAGATGTAATACGGTTTGTGTGTCTGACGAGCAGCTTTAGCCTCCTCCCTTCGAGGGAACTCGCTAAACTTGACTTTCCTCTGTGCACTCTTATCATGGAAAGTCGAGCTTCTTGAACTATGTTAAGAGAAAAAAACAATATATATATAGAGGGAAAAGATGGTGACTCGGCCTTGTCGATGTGCCATGGCGCATCCCAGCCATGTCATATGAAGCGTCTACCCGATCAGCATGAGTGATGCTGAGCCAAGGTCAAAAAGTGTTGACGTCATGATGCTGGCGTAGGAGATGGTGTCACAAGAATGCCGATGTAGATGCTGGCTGGGACATCGAACACCTCCATGGAATATGACTAATGTATTGACGTCTCACCGGTGCGTAGAATTCTTCCCTCGTCAGATGCCTAATACAAAACCATGGGTTTCTATGACAATAGCGTGATCCTTGTATAATGTGATTAGACAGACACTTCGTGAGGCAAACATGAAGCATTAATCCCCAATTTATTAATATTATTAAGATCATAACTATCATTAGGATGATTTTTTGAGAAAAAAATCCGTTTTTTTTGGCCTTTTTCCCCAGAAGCAACTATCTTTTTTTTTTTTTTCTTACTTAGTCTCTCGATTTTTTTTCTCTAATATTCTCGTTGAGTCAGCAACACAGATGATTGACCAACGTAGGATATTTAGGATATTAAACAAAAAACCAAATAAGAAAACGGAAAACTGAGATGTGATCTTAGAAAACCCAAAAAGAATTTTTTTTTCAAGAAAACCGTCTAATATAGTAACTTTGCACACTGACAACGACTAACAGATTGCTATTGAAACATGCTGACCAATAATACACAATATAAACACGAATAATAATGGTGGATAAATACACATTACCGCATCTTCTCTTGCTGACTTCTAAACGACAGAAGTAAATAAAACATTTAATTTATCTCCACCACCGCAACAAGCAACAAGTGAATGGATACTAAGCAACAATGTCAAACACCTGAAATATCTTACCAAAAAGGGCGAGGATTTGAAACCTCATGAATACAACATTCAGTCTCGAGTGATAATTTCGAAAGTTCTACATCTCAGGGAGGCAGAGCAGGATGGCACAAGAAGTGACCTAAGGCAAAAAGCAAAAGTTTCCTTGCACATGCAACCCAGCATAACAACAAGTAGCAAGTCTTTCAATTGCTGACATTCCAGCTGCTTTAAATGCAATAATATCTTCCTATATGGATGCCAAAATATAAATTACAAGATCGCCAAATAATAGTATTGTTGAAGTACTATAACAAAGGGGCAAAAAAATTAAGTCATGCAGTAGTGGACAGAATCATCTAATCTGCAGTGGATGCCTTCTTGCAGATTAGATACCAGAAGTAAACAAGCCTATTGCAATATGTTTCCAATTGGATATATATATGTATATATATATATATAATTGGTCTCCATAACTGAAAAGGGCAACAAGAGGAAACAAAGCAACCAGAACAACAACTGCCAAGCAAGAAAAGGAAACTGGGTGAGAGCAGTGTGTCAGCCAGCTCCTGATGTATATGTGAGATAGAGATTAGCGAATCATTTTGTAATCGAGTGTTGTTGGTACATTCATCCATATCATCAGTAGGATCATTTGGCTGCATGACTAATTTGGTGCAGAAGCTACCTGGATATCATGACATGACACGACACAGAGGTCATTCCAATCAGAAACAGATAACCATCTTGAAAGTTCTACATCTTTGAACTGTAAGAGTGGATCCAATATGACTTCCCCTATCTCTGGGCATCCTGAACGGTAGCTGGGCGGAAGGGGAACTTTACTAGTTGGATTCTCAAGACCGGTGCATCTGGTTTCTTATCATCGAACTTGTATCCTGCATGATAAATTAGGAACTGTGCAATTAGGATCAAATTCGTACCATCTATTTTCCATTCATTTTATACAGAACAAGGTAATCTTGCATAAGATCAACTGGCTACATGTAGCAGAAAAATACTCAAGAGTTCAATTTTATCTCAATTCAATAGAAACATGCCAATCGTCATAAACTATTAATAATGCAAACTGACACCTGTATCCGGACTAGTTTCAAGTGTACCAAGTGCATAAAATATCAGGAACTTCTAGACAATCACAAACAGAGTGTGAAAGTACCAATGAAAAGTTTACCTTGGAGAGCTTCTAGTGCAGTCAAAGCACATTTGGCATTGTCAAACTCCACAAAGCACAGAACTCTAGCCTTGTCCCCGGTCTGCTAGCAGTTTTCAGAAACCAAGTTAAATTGTTGAAAATATAAATCGGAATATTTAATCATATCTTTCTTTTGAAAACTTGCAACTACATTTTGAAAGAAAAAAGGTTATTATAAGCTTATATTAAACTTAATTTCATAGATTCACATGTGAGAAATTGAAACAGAGACAAGGTATGAAATTTTAGATAGTCATTTAAAATGACACATTTCTGTTAGATAAATTATCATCAGTCATTGGAAAAAAAACTATCATCAATCACATAGAAGCAAAAAACAAATTTTGTATACCAACTACATGCCAAAAGTAGCAGGTCTTTTCATTTTAAAAATTGGTTATTGATAAATGCAATAAGAAATAGTTGGGACTTACGGTTTTGTTGTTATTGTTGTTATTGTTGATAAACATAATCAGAAAGAAAAATTCACGTGGCCTAGTAGATTTGACTAATAAGGCACTTGAACAACTATAAATATTTTGGTAAAATAGTTCTACATTATGAATTTCCATTTGTGAATCCAATGTAATTACTTCTGAACTGTGTCATCAAAAGCAAGCACTTCATCTGCTTAGCTTGAATGGTCATAAGTGGTTAGAGTAAGGTATCTGTTCGATAGTTTATTGTGATAATGTTCCATAATCCTACAAAAATCAAGGGATAAAGTAAATCCAGAGAAGAACATGATAACATTAACTTCAAATACAGGATAAATGTTACATCTCTGTTAATAACCCACAATAAGGATGATTTTTCTTTTTTCTCTTTTTTTTGTGTCAATGGGATCAACTTCAAAAAAAAAAAAGAGTGGTAGTCAACCAAAACTTTCAAAAGAAGAAAAGAGTGGTAAAGGAGCATTAGCAATATGTCTTCCAAAAGTTAACTAATGCGTTTCACGATGGGCTTATATAGAAAGCAAGAAAAAACATTTAAGAGTGGTACATATTGTAGATCTTGTCAGCATTAAATTCAAAACCAAGCAAAGGATGGAAAGAAAACTTGGCAAATCTTGATTGGCTGCAGAAGGAAACACTCTAGTATGGTACGCAAGTTTTCATGAGTGCACACCCTCTAATCAACTTCATTACTTAAATTAGAGGCACTAAATTACATAATCTAGTTTGATATGAAATTAGAGGAACTAAAATTCTATGTTCTTCATCGCATGAAAATGGGCCAACAAACATATCCAGACCCATGGTAACCTGATCAGCCTGATTGGGGTGGGTTTTCCCTGGTTGGCTGGAGTTCGAGGAAACCCAATCTTCGATCAACATGATAAAGGCAGGATTGGCATATGCATTCTGCAATAGTGCCGTGTGTCAATTTCTTGCCATCCCCTCGCCCTCCACAGAATCCCTTCTAGTAATTAGTGTGCCATTTGCTTCTTCCCCTCACAGTGTTCAGCTACCTTCTCTTCTCATATGTGCAACTACCATCACTTGAAGATTCGCACATGGCAAGTTCTTCCAAACTACTCTATCGGTTGAAGGATCACCCCGACCGAAAATGGTAAAGGAAAGAAAACAAAATAAAATAGTAAAAGTGGATGGCATCAAGGAGTGGTAGGTGGCATTGTTTGCCTTGCAACATCAGCCCTCTTCTCAACAAATTTGGATTTTGCCTTTCTTTTCTTTTTTTTTGGCTTTTTTTGTGGCTGTTGGGATACTGGAAAGAGACACCAACAGAAAGAAGTCTACTATTCCCTCTGGCCTTTAATATTCAATTACAAAAATAATGTTAGCTTTTGATTCTTCTGTTGGAATGAGAAACCCAATTGATACACAAATGTGTGAAAATAGGAAAGAAACAATATGTTGGCACATCTGGGAAGAATGGAGGAAAGCAAATACTGAAGAGAGGAGGGAAAATTGAGAATGACAAAATCCTCAACTAGCTATCCTGCCTTATCATTCTTAACAATAAAACATACTATACTTAATAGATGACAATCTTTATACCAAATGACCTAAAAAAAGGATATATATGTCATTATGTTGTTAAACAAAAGTTGGAAAAAGGTTGTCTTAACAGTGGATCAAGATAGAGGCAATGAAGAATCTAGCATGGCTTAAAATACCGAACTTCATATTGTGAAAGGTGTTATCGTGTCTTTCTCCAGAAATCTCAAGTTGAATTAAAAATACAGAACTTCAGATTGTGAAAGACTGAAAGGTGTTATTGTGTCTTTCATTTAGAAAGGAAGATGCAGATAGATACAGAAGTAGAACTTTATGTCAGTTTTGGTTTTTTACAGTACATAAATTTCTTAAAATCATAACCAGGATGTTACACATAAAATAATACATTGATACACTTTATTATTTGAAGCATCCATCCACTGGAAACTATCAGAATGTACGATTTACACAATCTAATGCTACTTGCCTGAGGTTATAACACAAAGTTCCACATATATAAATAGCTCCAGCAAGAAAGGGTTTTTAAATTACTGAATGAATCAGGAAGAAGGAAAAAGTGAAAGAAAACTTTAAACTGAAACTGCAACCTGTTTGCAGACAAAAATATTATCTGATAGTATCATAAATTGATTTTAAAGGAATTTTCCATCAATTGTTGCAAATTGACTACATCAGCAAGTAGGAAAAGTTCTTCTCCAGGACAATCAATCAACAGTAACCAATGACATCCTCAAACTTTTAATTTCTTGTGCACCTTTCTGAAGCTTTTAATATAAGTAGAGGTAAAGATCAGGAAACATACCCGACGAGGCTCCTTGTGCACAACTCGAATTTCCTTGAACCCAATAAATGGGCGAAACAAGTCTTATAAGACTTACTTAAGGATTTACAAAGAAGAAACAAAACCAGAATCATGAACCAAGGGCATGAAGACAAGTTAAAGCAGAAAGGATACGACCTACTTCTCTCCTTGTGCAATCAGTAGGGAGACCATCAACAAAAAGAATGTTGGACTCCTCAGGTGATAGACCATTGGCCACGATGTTATGGTTGATATTTAATGGAACATCTCTTCTTGCTAAAGCTGGGCCTTCCAATGTTCTAATGCTATCTCCAGCAGCCAACCCACCAAGCCTGGTCATAGCATGACTGCTCACTCCAGCATGATCATCCAACCCATAACTACCAGAACGCAGTGGTAACATCTGAAGAAGGTCCAAACATGATAGGGATCAGTTACCAAAAATATCACCAAGTATGCATTTGTCAGTGCTCAGTGAATTCCTACATTGATCCGCGGCAAATCTGGTGTTCCCTGTGAGCCACTCACGTCCCACGTCTGATGGGATGCTGTGGAAGGAACATCTGATGGAATATAGCCAGGCACAGCAGCTCGTGGATCTATCATAACAAGAGCAGATAATCAATGGACAGAAGCTAAAACCATAAGTTTATCAAACACAACAATAGCTGCATTTAGCACACTAAAGTGAACAAAAATATGGACTTGAAAGGTAGAGGAGCCAATTGCAGCTGCAATAGGTGTCTTGTTTCTCAAGTAGCTTAAATTATGATTGACCCTAACCACTTTCCAATACCTACATTGCATGATACAAAATGCACCAGCTTTTTTATTCTATGTTGATTTCTATTATTCCTTTTCAAAGACATATTTTAAGCCTCAAACGAGTCCTCTCCCTTATCCAAATTTATTTGATTCTCTTAAGCACATCTTGTCCAAATGAGAGAAGCATATCCTACAACTACTATCTGTCTTTTATATGAGTGGCTATATTCTCAGGTGAGCATGTCCTATATTCACAAGGATGTCAACCCTCTGATGCAAAATGAACTCATCACTGGAAGTGCAGGAGAGTGAAGAGAAAGTATCGTAATTCCCTCTTCATCATTATGAGGTTAAGTTCATGCAAATACCAAACTGAGTGTCCTACAGTGATTTTATAGGATTACACCAATTACATATTTGTTGCTTCAACCTTTGTTAAAATAACTTGAAGATGCAAGAAGTGCAAGAAATCATTCTTGAACAGAGTAGTAAAAACTTGACAAACATATTTCCTCTCGCCTAAAGCATGAGGACAACAACAATGTAAAGTTCGAGTTGGTAACAGAATAAAAGCAGGTAAAAGGAGACAAAAACATAGAAGATTGACAATCTGATCTCGATCAGGTAGGCTATGTAACCTAAACACTGCCTCAGAAGAACCTCCATGGGCACTTCAAGCATGTCAATTCCACCATCCATCAGAACCTCCATACTTCTACTATCTAAAAACGCTCCATCTTAAAACGTTTATTTATTAATTTTTTTACTTTTCTGAGAAAAGTTGTGTAACTTCTAATAAGTGTAAAAGTGATTTAAAAAAAAATCAAAAAGTTAAAACATTCTCTTCCAGTGTTCAAATTGGTTACACCCCTAAATTATTTCACTCTTTCCCTCCCGCTCAGAAGAAAGAGTACATCACATGAGTACGCGCGAAGAGAAATAAAATAATCTGGCAATAGAAGACCTGATCTAACTCCAAGTTGTTACCTTTCATTTCAGAGTTACCGCATCCCATCAGAACAATATAATGCTCTAGGGTCAATCCATTGCTCTTCCACCACTCAAACCAAATAAAGGAACGCCAAGAAATCAAGCTCTCGGCTGATCGAACAGCCAAAAATCTAAAAAAAACAAAGTATTTAAAATTAAAAAAAAAAAAAGCAATTCTTATCCCCTTCTTCGGCATTGCCCTAAAATGGCGCTCCTCGTCGCACTTAGCTACACATACACACACACAGAAGGCACGGTTGAGAGAAAGGGAGAGCGAGAGAGAGAGAGAGAGAGAGAGAGAGAGAGAGAGAAGGGTCACCTCTTTCCATCGAAGGGTGCCTCCAGTAAGGATCGGCCATCGCCGCAAGAGCAAATCACAGGGGACGGCGGGGCTGCAACGACAGGAGACAGGAGACAGGAGGCAGGGTAGAAAAAGAGGGTGCGGAGTCCGCGGATTCGTGTCCATCACGCTTTACGATTGGCTCGGAGAATCCCGTTGATCTGCTTTAAGATCCACACTTTGATCCAGGGGATACCTAACTTTATTAAGTCGTGCGGAGACCGTATCGGCGCTTTGAGATCATGACCTGGACCTATGGACGGTCAGATTTCATCCACTACGATCAGCGATTCAAGACCCGGTAAACGGCTAGATGTCTACCACGCCCAACCATGCTATCTTTGCATGGGACATCAACAATGCAGCTCCGGTTTCGTAGCATGGTTGATACGATCAATTCATCTTCCGAGGTTAAAATGAAGAACGGCTCAGATTACTGGAAAGTACATTAAAGAATAATATTTATTTTTAATGTCAACATACAACAATAATTTTGGCACCCTTGTTTTAATTTATACATATATATACGTTGACCTGATGACAGTTGTAGTTTTTGCATTGAGCTTTCAAGACTCTGTCATATAGCTTCAAGAAAAGAAAAAGCTAAGAACAATTAAAGCTGCTTGCAAAAATTTAGGGGCCACCCCAATGTGAAGCTAAATATTAATAATGCTTAGCCTACCTTAATTCTTCAAAGTTGGACGATGAGTAGCCTGCGTAACCCAAACACTTGGATTGGATCCTGTTTGATATAAAAGTGACATAAGTGTTTAGGTAATAATTTCCACAAAAATACACCAACTTCATATTAACATCTTCAGTTGAAAAGTAGAGTCAATGATGGTTGTTTTGGTTAGGAAGCAACATTCAAATAACAGAAACATGAGTTGCCAGTATCATCACAATCTTAAGAAAAGTCAAAAAATTTTGACACTAATACTTGCTCTCAAGTCTGTCAGAATATGAAATATCATGCAGGAAAGACTTATCACATACCTTCTAAGAAATAAATTAAATTGCTGGAGCAAGCTCATGGCAATCACAGTGAACATATACTTGTACTAAGGCAAAAATGATATCACAAATAATGCGCGGTTCAACAAGACACTAATGAAACTAAAATTCCTAGAATACACATCGAACAACAACATATCCGCAGCATGCACAAAGTATTATCATGTTGCCATCGAAGTAAATCCAGATAGAAACTGCCACAAGAGAAGGCATGTTTTGTCTGCCAACCTGGGCAGCCGGGACAAATACGTGCGCACAGCCATCTCTTGTCTCAGCCACCGTAAATACTGCAGCATTTTGGCTTTTCTTCTAGACATCATTAATACACTACTGTACAAATTAAAATTTGGTTTGGTTCTACAAAATGTCAAGTAGATAGCCTATCAGGACCTCGGAATTGGGCAGACCTGACTAAAAATAAGCAGGTAAGTCCAATAGCCACATTTGGTTGGGCATGTGTCCGGATAAACCCCTCAATGGATATGTGAATTATGGGGACATTGCATCCCCTGATGAAACCATGTCCACATCAGTATTCCCTCCTGTTGATTTCCTTGCATTGTCCGTGACTGAGTCACCTGGCAAAGCAAAGAAAAAAATCCATTAAAAATAAAGAGAGCAACGTAAAGTTGAATCATGCATGACATAAAAGAGTAGAATAAGTAGAAAATGTCCCCCACAAATTACCAAATATAGAATCAATTGATGGTCGCTTCGGTGACAAACTTCTTTTTGAATCTGCATATTATAATTGGTAAATGCATGGTTTAGTGATGTGCTGTTTTAGACAAACAAAAGCTAAAACCGCAAAGACATAAAGAAACCAAAACAACATAACCTCGATAACTGAAAAATATCGGTCTAATCTCATCTTACTGTTACAACCAATGGTACATCCATAAACTCAGCAATCAACCATATGCCATAATGCAACAACGATATATATAACCATCATCAGTGCCGGATACTGGACAGAAACCAACATACAGTGCAGGTAAGCTACCATAAGGTTCTTTAGGCACAATATGCTGAGATTTCACATGGTTTAAATGTCTGCAGATGCTATTTTTATGTTCAAATGGAAAGATTAATCTGGAAAAGCAAGAGTGAAGTTTGGAGCAAATGAAACGTCGACTATTATGAAACGGATAATCTAAATATTTTGGTTGATGAATATGCAGTTCGACTAATCAATGACTTTTGCATGAAGTCAACAATCTAAATAACTTAATAATGTAGGATTTCCTTCACGTATGATAAAAGCATGAGGGGAAAGAAAAAGAAGACCAAGAAATACCAAAACAATAAAAGTGAAGATGCAAGGGCCCTTTTAGAGATCGAGCATAAATAAAACGTGAAGTAATCTCCATAGGCTATTCAATCTAAACAAAATAGACAACCAACATTCACATGTAGATAATGCCAAAATGTTAAGAGATAAGAATCAAATGAAACTAGGTCAAAAGCTTTTAAAGGGTTCCAAAATAATAATGTACCCTCATGTTGTAGTATCTTATGCTACCCCTTGTGAGTTGTAGATGCTTGCTCAGTAGCTATTTAATATGATTAACAAAGTGAAAGTGTACCAATTAGTCAGTCAGGCATGAGTCATGCTAAGAAACATTAGGATGACTGGTTAAGACAACAATTATATGTCAAATGCATCTGTGCAAACAGACTATAACTTGGACACATAGCTATTTGTGCAAAATTAATAGAATCAAGCAAATGTTTAATTAAAAAATACCATATCTTGTCATTGACCTTAACAAAAAACACTACCATGCCAAACAAATAATTTGCAGATTTTACTGAAAAAAAAAATCAACAAACTTTTCACTGTTTTCTGGGAAAGACAAAAAATAAGTTATATCTTTTAATTTGCGCAGAGCTTGCTTGCTTGGGCAACGTCTTTTCTTTCATCTTCAACCCAAGAAACAAATAAGAGGAAAAAAGAGAATGAGAAGGCAAGAGAAAGAAAAACAAAAGAAGAGACTCATATTCCATCTTCAAACTGTTGTCTGTAATATTTGCCTATTTGATGAGAGATCTAATGTGTAATCATTTTTCTCCTTTTTATGTTCTTTTTAATATCTTTCCTACCATCACATTGTGGCATATGGACCCACACCAATGTGACATATTGATCACTTGGCTAGACAAAATTATCTACGGATGAATATTCAAATCCATTACATCCATTGTAGAGGTTGCAAGGACCAAAAGATGAATCAGCAAACACTTTCAGAGTCTTTAACTAATTGGATAATACAAGACCTCAACTTCTAGCTAGAACAATTTATGGATTGCATCAGAAGTGAAGGTAGAGGTTGCATGGACCAGAAGATGAATCAGTGAAGACTTTCAGAGTCAAGGAGTCGGATAATACAAGACTTCAACTTCTAGCTAGAACGGTTTATGGATTAGATCAGATGTGAGTGCATCAAGAATTAGATTACATGATAATAACTTCATCATCATTTCATTTAAACTCTACTGAGTGGATCAGCTGATCTAGACAGCTCATCCACTACTTAAGTGAGATATATTCATCTCCTGTTCAAAAGATGCACATAACCTATGAGCTGGTAAATAATATCATGGCTGAATTAGTCTCTGCAAAACAGCAACAATTCTCTTAATCTTTTCTTTTAAGAAGCTTATATATCATCTTCTATCCGCTTGATGTATGCCAAAGCCTCCACAAGATAATGTCTACCCAAAATTTCTGCTGGAAATGTGAATCAGGATTCTTCTGACAAGCCAGGCTGTCCAGTCTAATTGAAGAAGAAAATGTTCACCATCCAATTTTGTTAACTATGTTGTGAACTGGATTACCAAAAGACTAATGACTATCAATAAGGTACTATTTTGATAAAAGCATGCAATCTTACTCTCTCCTTAAGCTTCTCCCTCCTGTTCTCTCCTTCAAAGGGAGGGAAAGATGAAAACAGCACAAAGCAAAACTAAAGATGCTTTTTAACAAATCTTTTCATGTGTTGAACAATGGCCACCATCTTCTGGCATCAGAAATTGCAGTTCAAGAAAAAACATTCCATCTATCACGGGCAATGAATTTTGTTCCATCTTTCATCTCCATTTTTGCCTCTTTAAATTAGCTTCTATATTTTGTAGTTTTAGAACCCATTATTGCTTTTTTTTTCCTTTGTTTTCCACCTTTCAAAATACAGCATACCTGATTATGAAAACAGAATGAACATATGCAGATATATATCAAATAAAAGAACTGATCAAATATTTGCTGACAACAAGATCATAACTGCAATAAAATGAATTAAACCTCCCATATCTTGTGGAAAGGATAGTTTTCATACCAAGAGATTTTAACCCTTTCACAGCATCAAAGTTCTTGTAAGTATATCCAACAAAGCTCAAATCTTGTGGATTTAGCAATTTCTGTTAAAATATGTTCCAACAATGAGTCAGCAAGTTCACAAGAAGCACATTAAAAATTAATATGATGAAAAAAATATGAAAAAATGATAAATAAGTGCAAATTATATACATAAGGATCAACAGAACTCTCACATCAAGTGCCCTTTATATTAAAGACAATTTTCAGATATTGCAAATGATACAAATGGTAGAATAAGTGCAAGTGGAGTATTGACGAATCATCAACTAACCTTAGATTAAAAGGCAATTTGACAAGAGATATAACACAAGCGATCCAAGAAGATACAGTCATAAAAAGGAAGATGTCAAATAAACATGTGATGTCACCACAAAAGATAGGAGACCAGCTGTTTGCAAGTGCAGAAATTTAGGGATGACACCGATTAAAGGAGAAGATGAAGGAAACTAACTTAAGGTGATATGACATATTCAAAGAAGTTATATAAATACACTAGTAAAATGAGATAAGCTAATACAGATTTGTAGTGCTAAAGGAGCTAGCTGACAACCAAATAGGATTTGTACAAGAAAAGTGATGATAAGCTCTAACTGGTGATATTGCCCAAAAATACAACTCAATAGCAGAAAAGGATCCATGTAACTGCACTCCAATGACTAGGAAATCTCAGTTGATGTCATTGTTTCTTGACCAGTGCTGACGGATGGAGAGAAAAATCATGCCCACTCTTAACAAATTGCTGAGAGGGTGATTACTATTCTTGTCCTTACTAACTGTCCTATAGGTGAATAGATAGATCACATTGTGACATTCTAGTAAAAGAACTTGTAATTTTGTCAGGTAAAAGAAGCATATCATATATCGCAAAATGTCAGGTAATTCTGGTAACCAAGCAAGGTAGCTAGTGGTTCAACATAATGTATCAGAAGCACAGAAGACAATTATGTTGAATAACTCTAATGTCAAACTTAATGCAATTATTATATGAATAGTTGATACACTGGATGATGGCCAAATTAATCCTCCAGCAGCAAGAAATCTCTAGGTGATCCATTTTATCGACACTGATAAAACTAAATAATTCTGACAAGAAAACTTTAGGTGATCCGTCTTATTGACACTGACAAAACTAAATAATTCTGATAAGAAAACTTTAGGCAATCCATCTTATTGAGACTGATAAAGCTAAACAATTATGATAGGTAGATTTAGTGACAATTTCTATGATGAAAATGTTTTCAAATTTGAAGAGGTGCAAATACGTTGTGGTGGTGAATGCACACAAAAAATGGCCTCCTCTTATGACCACTTCATCAGAAAATATAGGATTTAATCCTATCTATAATCAAGATTGACAAATGGATGTAGCAAGCTACTTTTACCCACTAAAATTTACTGGTTTAAGACTGCATTTTTGTAGAACTATAGAAGAAAGGCATAATTACAATTTACAGTCAACTATCCATCTGTTCATTTGCTCAATTCTTTGATACTTACCACCAAATTCCCAATTAATGAATGCCAATTTAATTAAGTTTTCCAAACGAATCTATACCACAGTAAATCAGAAACTAAATGTATCAGCATATACATTATTTTTATGACCAATGAATACTAAGAAAATACTCTAGTAAGTTGCACACCTTCCTTGTAGGCCCAGATCCGCTTCTTGCTGGAGGAGGACCCAACTGGATGACATACCAAAAATATAACAAAAGGTGAAGTTCAGAATAAGAAAATTCAAGAATTCAATATTTCATTGCTAATAAACCATTTAAAACATATAATTTTGGAAAATAAATAGAAAAAATTAACTAATAATAGAAAGCAACGGCTGTGAGCAAAGAATTGGGACATGTAAGATCAAGTCCAAAATGGAGTCTGAACTAGAAAATGCTTGCAGGATGTATAACAGAAAATCTGAGTACATTAAATAGTGAGCATATCATATAATTTTAAGGTTTTGGAACGGAACACAGGAGCTGTGAGAAGAAATGTAAAATCAAAGTGACATTGTTTGCTAGATGCTAATTAATCAGCTTCAGTTTTGTAATAACTATAAGCATTAAGAAAGTAAGTGAAAAGAACTAAACTATGATTCACAAGCAATAAAAAAATAATAACTTCAGGTTTAGACATACTTCATCAAACTTCAAGAAGTTCTGAGTATCTAATTCGCCATTAACTTCAGGTTTAAATGCTGCATCCATTTCATAAAGTTTATCCCACACAACACCTTTGAACCAAGGATGAGCCTGAAAAAGTACAATTGTCAACAATTTATAGAAATCAACTAAAGATTGTAATTTCATGAATTTATCTACTTTAAAATTACCTTTATTTGATCTACCCCTCCACTGCCAAGTCTGTGCTCAACGTCACATAATAATCTACAAATAAGATCCTTTGCCTCAGGAGACAACCTTGCATCTTCTGGAAATCTCAAATGGTTTCGCCAATGTACAATCTAAAATAATGGTAAACAACTTTGAGAAACAGGACAGAGGATGTCTTTTGTAGTTAAAGCAACAATGAAAATGCAATATCTAGAGGTTGCTCTAATTCACAACTTAGGAGATGTTGCCATCATATGATATAAAGCTGTTTTTTGCATCACATATGACATCCCAGCAAACAGAACTTACAAGATAACACATCTTTATAGCAGCAGCATATATAACATATTTGCAAAAAGAACTTATAAGAGAACAACCATAATCTTGTAAAACATGCTAGAATAGAGACACAATGTGGAAACATATATTTAGAATCAACTAGCAACCATTTAGTTGCTTAGATGCGGCATGACTTGAAAACATTCCTATGGTACCTACACAGTCTATTCCAGTCAATTTATTTATTTATTAATTTGAGCAATTTTAATCACAAAACACCAATGCAACATGCTTATGTCAGAAGTATAAGGTCAAGCTATGCTCAAGCTTGATTTAAGCATTAATTCACTAGTTTGAGATGTTCTAAATAGGTAAACGTTTGAGCTCTGGTTAAACAAGTAGAAGCAGCAATGTGCATTATTTAAACATGAACAAGAGAATTCAGCTCAGCTAGTAGGCAGTTTAAAGATAATTTTATTTTACAGATGCTTGATCACCCCTCTTTCTACCGCCTCTCATCTCATACACGTTGACAATATTTGTTGGTAACAACAGTTTTTATTTCGAAATGCAAATCTATGTCAATGTGTATATGTCATCCAATAACAATTTCAGACCTATCCCATCTAACCCAAATTTGCTGATGCCAGTTCACTACATAGGATCACTTTCTACTCATGAAGGCTTTAAATACCAGAAACAAAACCCAATCTTTATAGAGTTTATTTTTCGGAATTGGCAAGGATACCAAGGACTAGATACCACACTGTTTAGTAAGCTGGGTTTCTGTTGTGTTAAAACTTAATATGTTATGGTTTAGCACACTAAACCACATTTATATAATTAATTACTTACCAGGTTCTATGCCTTCCACAGCCTTCGCCCTCATGGGGCTAAATCTTTACAATAAGCATGGAAGGCTTCCACCATGTTAGACATGTGTTAATGTGTTGATTCATAAGCATTCCTCCCCAGTTCTCGGAGAGTAATTTGAAAATGTCAACAATTCAAAATGTTTCCTGAACCTACCAAGTATGGACTCAGTTCTTAGTTATCCACATTCTCCATTCTTCATCCCACCATAACCACGTAATGTTTCCTCTTGCCAAATTTATTCTTCAAAAAAATGTTTTTTCCTCCTAAATGAGATATAATGGTCCACATTAAGTCAAAGTAAGTACCTGAATACTATTTTTTTATGTTCTATTTTCTTGATAGTCGAATTGCAACACAATATACTTACAACTAAATAATTTCTGTGCAGTAAGTCTAACTGGTGCAAGAGCGGCTCAGATTAGGTCTAGCTCAGGACTTCAAGCTAATTTGAGACTCGAATAATATCAAACATAGGCTGTTTTTTCTAATTCTCTATAATTTTCAGGTGGGCTATCATTATGTTTTACTCATTATTCAATGTTGCTCTTCAATTTTTAGAATTTTTTTGAGAAGTTGTGGCGCTAAGGATTCCTACTTCAGGAATTTGAGTTCACAGATTTCGGTTCGGCGGACCTTGCTTACAACTAAATAATTTCTGTGCAGTAAGTCTAACTGGTGCAAGAGCGGCTCAGATTAGGTCTAGCTCAGGACTTCAAGCTAATTTGAGACTCGAATAATATCAAACATAGGCTGTTTTTTCTAATTCTCTATAATTTTCAGGTGGGCTATCATTATGTTTTACTCATTATTCAATGTTGCTCTTCAATTTTTAGAATTTTTTTGAGAAGTTGTGGCGCTAAGGATTCCTACTTCAGGAATTTGAGTTCACAGATTTCTGGAGGTCTGTCTATCTGAAATTTTGTTGGATTCAATTTCTTAGAAAGGTTGTCCAAGAGATAATTGACTTTAGAAGCCTAGTTTAATCAAGAATAGGGTTTAATTCCTATAAGGAAGGGTCATACAACTGATTGTCACTGATCTGATTTATGGATGAGTAACTTGTTTTGGTTGATGATGGCCAGGTATTTCACTCTTTTCTCGTTGATCTTTCTTCTCAAAGAACATTCTCCATTCTTTTTAACTTCCTTCCCATTTGCAGCTAAATTGTCAGAGGTCATCTTCCAGAAAAGAAATAAACTGGTATTATTCTCTTAGCTGGCCATCAAGCTTTAGTGTCTTATATTAGATCAGCCACAAATTTGATCAGATTTAACCTTAAACCTCTTTTATGGTACCCTATCTTGCAACCTCCTGCCTTCTACCATTATCTCTCATAACAAAAGAATATGGTTATTTAACTTGTTGTTTGAATAGTAAATACTTTGTTGTAGTAGGTCTCCAAGTCAGCTTAGAGAGACTGAATATGATTTTCTTTATAATTTGTCATGAATGGATACTTGTCCATGTCTTTTCAAGATAAAGGATACTGTAACTGTAATATGATTTGTTGGTAGTACAGTTAATCAAATGAAAATAGGTGTATATTTTAATATCTGAAAATCTGAAGATATGAGAATATGGAGTTAACAGCAACAACCTAGGAAAAATCTTCAGTAAAATGACACTCTTAGATATGAACAATGTGATTTATTATGCACTATGACAAAGCAAAATAAGTGTAAAATGCACAGTGAGTGAAATAAATAAAGTCAGTATGTATCAGATGTTATATAACAAGTAAGTGTTTTTTGCTTTTAGCTCATGAAAGTGCTCAAAGAAGAATCTGCACCACTAAATGATATAAAAGTGGAGCTTGAGATAAAAAGGAGAAAAAAAAATAGTTATGAGAATGTAGAAAGGGGTTGTTCTGTGTAAAAGCATGAACATAGAATAGAGAATGACCAACATCAGCCAGCAGATGAAATATGTAAGAATGCAATTGTTGAAAATTTGATAGAACGATATTTCACAAGTTATGAATGACACCTAGACATAGTCTGAGTATCAAAAAGGATCAATAGTGACATGCTATTGAAGACTTTGTGGTAGCCTTTGCAAACTTATAACATCCTAAGAAACTGCAAGCACACCGAGAAGTTTCATAAAAAAGGAAAGTCTTTATAAACGACTGGTCTATAAAGCTCTGAGATTTAGCAGATTAACCTTACGACATGTAGTTATTGGATCATCGGAATAGAATGGTGGATAACCAACAAGCATCTCATACATTATTGCACCCAAAGACCACCTGCAATATTTCCACAAGTAAATGCCAATGAACCTTTTTCACCACCATGTAATGTATTTCTTCAACATAAGAATGCAGAAATAGAAAGTTGACTCAGATCTTAATAGTTTAGATTAGTTGATAAACGTTTGCAACAAAAGATTCTAATTTCATTTACAGTTGAAAGATATAAATCAACATTCCTAAACAGAACCATCAGAACATGGTTTAGGTGGGTTTTAATTTTAGCATTATCATACCAATCACACTCCATGCCATATCCTTTCTTCAGTAACACTTCTGGAGCAATATAATCTGGTGTTCCAACTGTGGAAAATGCCTAAAAAGAGAGGTCGATCTTATCATAGTTATATGCCTTGGATATAAATACTACAAGCAGTAAACTAAAATGGACAGAACAGTCACGGCACAAACATTCTTTCAGGATAGAGATCAAGCATTTTAGAATATGTACCAGCGTCCTACGATTCATCTGCCAATGCTGCAGTTGTTCATGGGGGCTTTTCCACCTTCTAGCATTTTTTGTATCCGGAATTCCATCAATATCCATCGACTCCCTAAGATTTTCATCACTCATGGGTTCATCTTCATTCAATGTTGAAAGCTTTGAACAATCAATTGGCTTACACAAGCCAAAGTCTGACAACTTCATGTGACCATTTTTGTCCAAAAGAAGATTGTCAGGTTTTATGTCCCTGCAAACAATATATATGTATATATCATATCAATAATATACAGCAAGATGATGACCACAACAATCATCTGATCAGATGAAATCTATGATGTGTGACCTGTGAATATAATTGTGTTTATGAATGGATTCTATGGCCAACACACTCTGAGCAATGTAAAATCTAGCCACGCTTTCAGTTAAGGTATCCTCTCTGATAAGCAGGGTCATCATGTCCCCTCCAGGAAGATATTCCATAATTAGGTAAAGGTATTCAGCATCTTGAAATGAGTAGTAGAGTTTCACAATGCAGTGGCTAGCAACTTCAGCAAGCAAGTTTCTTTCCGCTCTTACATGCTCCACCTAAAAGAAAATGTGATGAATCATAAGTACAATAAATGAATCTATCCAAATGGGAGGCAAAATGTTATAGCATAACAACAAACAGTGCCAGTTACTATTACATAAACCTCTAGTTACTGTTTGTATACAAAGAAAAAGTTACATCACAAGAAAAGTAATCTGATGCTATAATAATCTTAAACAGTGGAGCAATGCGCATAAAGAAATGAATGGTAGAGTTTAACAAAAAAGAGACAACTATGAAGATAAATATAGAACACGTAGTAGAAAAAGTTTGACAGCGATTGTGGACAGCACCCAAACAACCTTTAGACATTTACTTTTACTTCATGATCAAAAGTTTACAAATGCAAACTCATAACAGATTCTTTACATGAAAAACTATTTCTATGCTCAAAATGTCCCTTGACTCCAAGCACTTGCAAATCTGTAGACACAATGTTTCATCTGAATACGTTTTGCCAAAACTTCAGGTAACCTTGGTCACGCATATCTTAGATGGAAAATATTACAAGTTTCACTCTGTAAGGCTACCGAAACTAGTTACAAAGACATTCAGAAGGTTACAAGTACGAAAAAAGAGATATACACTATGAAACTTAATAAACTGTGATGAATCAAAAATTATTCAAGGCATTCAGAAGGTTAGAACAAGCAATCATAAAAGGTTGTCAAATTTATTACAGGCATTTGGAAGGCTAAGACAAATTCCCATGGACGTAAAGTAGAACATTAAGACCTAAGTACAACATAGATGAAAAGGTTGAAATCATTAAACTTCCATAAACTCAAGGATCCTATGACATTTAAAGAGGAAACACATCAAAAAATTTGTTACACATACTACAAATAACTGACATGCATTAATTACCTGACCCCTGCTAACCATTTCAGATTTCTTCAGTTTTTTCATGGCATAAATATTCCCAGAGGACTTCTCCCGACAAAGTCTGACCTGTAGTTAGTAAATTGATAAGAATCCAAATGTAAGCAGTATAAAGTAGCATGTTCATTTGGCAGGTTGTATGTGATTCTGAAATTTGTGCTAAGCTCTTTGACCTAATTTGCATAAATCAAACATCATAATTTCTAATGCATTTCCTCAAATAGGTGCTGTCTTTCGTGGTGCTAGAGAAATGATTATAAAAATAGATGACAGAGAGAATGTCAAACTTGAAGCATGTCAGTTGACATCTATAATTAATCATGGAACACCTAAAGAAATAAAATAGCAACCAGCTAGCCCAAATGATTGAGTAATATTTGAAGGCTAAATGATAAATGCCTCAAAGGACAAAAGGTCCTCCATAGTGATGACCCGAGAAAACTCAGATACCAGAACTTGACATACTATGGCCAAATACTATGGGATCCATCTATTAAATTCCAAATTTGATCTAACTAAGTAATGTGATGGGAAATTTCTGAAATGTTTGTCACAGCCAGTTGTCAGAATAATGAAAGATCATATAAACACAAAAAAAACCATAAAATGATGTACAGAACTCATGAATTCATCCTAAAGACGGAGACATATTGTAGTCAGCCATGTGAGATATACCTGGTAAACCTAATCAAGAATTGAAACTAAGAATATGAAGCACGAGACCTTGAGCAGCAAAAAGAAGGTTAAACCAGTCGATGGATCTGTGGCTACAGAATTAAGTCAATATGTGGGTATGGTGTTATGTCTTTGTAAATAAGGCCTTTCATAATTACCGATATGAAACAATAAGTTCAGGCACATTATATCTGTTGCATTACAATAATCTAACTGATAAGACTGGGAGATTGTACAGTATGTCCATGAAATTAGCACAAATATCTAAAAGCATTCACAAAGTTTTATCAGTATTTTACATCCGTTTACCAGAAGCTTCCTTTATATTTTCAGAATGACACTTTAACAAATATCTAAAAGAAAACCAAAAGAAAGGCAAGACTAGCAGTTAGTTATTAGTGTCTCTACAGTTACTTTAATTATATGCATTTGGAGAGATCTAATGTTCACATCAAAAGGCTGCAAATTTGCTTGTTTTGGCCAAAAAAGAAAGTAAAAGAAAGAGTTTTATTCTTCTAATGAAAAAACATGCAAGCTCAGACCTCCCCAAAAGCTCCTCTCCCGATTATGGTCAGAAGCTCAAAATCATCAACACAGATCTTGTGCCTTTTAAGTCTAATATACTCTGTCTCCTTCCTCTCGAGATCCTTTAATAAACTGAGTTGCTCCTCCTTGGAAACTTGTGAAGAAGCCAATTGTCTCTCCAAGAACCAACGTCTGCATTTCAACTTAAATATCATCAGCCATCAAAATATATGAACTTCTACCATTTTGCCAAATTATGAGTGTACACAAACAGTAAAAGAATTGGATGCAAAACAAATTCATGTGTCAATTAACACTCAATAGAAAAGAAAAAAGAGAAGAAAAAGTCTCTACCCCTGAATTACAAATCCTACCTAAACAGTTAAGGCACAAACTTTCTCATGGAAGCTAATGATAAACCACTTGAACTTTCTATCAAAGGAGATAAAATAAAGCAACAGACCACAGTTTATTTGTTTGAGAAGGGAAATTTTAAAAAGCTGGCGGGTCAATTTTATATGATCAACATTCAAAAACAAAAAGAACTCCGATGAAGAAGCAATCAAAAAGAAGAGAAAGGCTAGTCCTTGGGGATTAGAACTTGTCCATCGGTAAAAAAAAATAGAAAGTGTCCTCTTGCCAATACCTATATTCACTGAACTTTTAGAATGCAACCATATCGAATGTATCCTGCAATGCAGGTTATGAAAAGGCTAGACTGAACATATTAACAGTTTTATTAACCTACACAAACAAGCAAGTAACTTGAATGACACTTCTCATTAGCAAACATAAAAAGAGGAGTTCAATATAGCAATATTGATCAGCTCGCTGCCTCTTAAACTCATTTAGGTTATGTACTCATCCCATTTTTTGGAAAAAGAAACAAAAGAAAAGGTTGGTTTCCCCTTTTAAACACCATGGGAAGTTTCAACCTTACAAATTAAGTGGATCTGCTTGCACAACCCGGACTCATGATCTGTTGGCAATCTAGATTGTCATAGAATTTGATGATGCAAAACTTATATATATTTGGTAAAAAGTAGCCGATTTACAGAACTACTTAAACAAACACATGCAAGTAAGTATTCCTAAAGCAAACTCACTTCTTTTATGATATTTTTATGTTGACAAGGATAAGGGAATATAATAAGAAATTTACAGACTATTTGCAACATGGCTGAAAAGTGGGAACCAAACCTTTGTGGCAATTGTTTAATTGTAAACTATCTGGAACACCACAAGTGCTACATTAATGTTGAAGAATTCATGGGTGCACCAAATTGGAAACTGTGAACTGCATCAGCAGTACACAACAATGCTATGCAGGCTGAAGTCACGGCAGTAGTATCTATATCACGTTACTTCTAATCAAACAATTACCACGGTTTACCACTCAAATTACTGTAATGGCATACCAAAATCCGGCAAATCTATTAATTAAAACTCTAAAGACGTCGACTTAGCCGAATAGTAGCTCTGGCATTGAATATGGCACCGGCTGAACGTTTCTAACTGCGGCACTCAAATGAGGGGGTGGCCCAAGCAACGAATTCTCCAATCCGTGCTTAGTACATTATGCTGTGTTTCACGAACTGGACAATAACTAAACACATCTCGGAAAATACAGGCCAGGAACTAAATTTGTCCGTCTCTTCACGAATTAATGAATAAACGATCCCGCAAAGCAGTAACAGAATGAGTAGTAAGAAATCCAGCGAGACACAGACCCGACAAAGCTAAGATCAAGCTGTTCGAGATCAAGGGGGAAATTTCCTAGAAGACAATCGGGCGAAAGGAGGGCGAGGACTAACCGTTCTTTCCGCTCCTGGATGTTCTTCATCTGGTTTCTATAGTGGTTCTCGATGAACTTCTTCGCGGCGGCCACCCGCTCCATCGTCAAGCTCGACCCCACCGCCTCTTCTTCCTCCTCCACCTCCTCCGCCACCGCCGCCAGCCCCCCCGCCGCCGTCGCCGCCTCCCCTACGTTCTCCCTCCCCTCTTTCTCCATCTCCATCTCTCTCTCCCTTCCTACCCTCTCTCTCTCTCCCCCCTCTTCTGAGCTCTCTCTCTCTCTCTCTCTCTCTGCCTTCTCCTTCTTATTTATTGTATAAATATATAATTCTTCCGGTAAAAAAAAAAACCAGCACCGCTTTCGATCTTCCCGCAGCACGATGCGGACGAGCTATCTACCGTCAGATTCCGATCACCCCAAATCTAGAAGCAACAAAAAACCCCGACCAAGCATCAAACGATCAAAACTGTGTCTCACTATGATGAGAGTGCGGACGAACCTACATAGTTGTCGCATCGTCTTCTCTTTTAATATGGGGAATCCTTCACATTAGATGTGTCCACGACGAGGTCAGATCACACCAGCGCGGACCCGCTTCGGCGCCGCCTCCTCGCCGTGGATCTACGATCCGACGGTCACGATTCCCCCACCCTGGTTTAGGTGGGCGGAGCATCGTGTCTCCAGCTCACGTCCATGGGACGATCAGGAGGCACCAACCCGACGATTGGGATCCGACGGCTCCCGGACCGCCTTGCCTGGACCACTCCCGATGTGCTGCCCTGGAACCACACAGCGTTTACCGATTCGGCTCAGAATCAGCAACGTCGCTAATGATTAGTTGCCGAGTGGCTGTTTGCTGTATTAGTCCGATGCTTTCTTTTCGCATAATTAGGAGTTTGATTTCGTTGTATATTGATTATTATTGGGTGGAAAGGAAGAAGGTGGGCATCGAATCCAGCTGTTTTTAATTAGCGACTTCGAATAATAATTATTATTAATAACGATCTCGTCGGTAGTATGAGTTGGATGTCTTTACGACTTCGTGATTTTAGATTACGGAAGTGCCTATTTAGCAGAGTTTTCTTATTGCAGCAACTTAAATATAGTATTTATAACGAAATAAATTAATTTTGCACCTAATATTATTTTTATCATTTTATGATTTATATTCTGCCTTAATGATGTTTATGCTCTTCTTGATCGCCTCTTGATCTGTGATGAAGGACAACAAGTCCGATCCTAAGATGCGTGGGTGAGTGATTCATGAGACGAACCATTTTCGTTATTAGAGAAGGTGGCATTCGGAGTTAATGATGAGGTTGGAGAGAATATTAATCGTGAAGGAATCTTTGGTGCCTTACTAATTAATTAAATTTCGAAAACATATGACTTAATTAATTGATAACTTAATTAATTGATTCGAGAGTACTTTATTGGTTTGTTTGTTCCTCAAATTTGTTTAACTCAAGAGTTGATAATATGGGTGTTAATGGCGAGAAACAAAGTTGGAAGGCATAATGTGCAAAATATAATTATGGATAAAGGAGAAGAGTGTATGCCGTAATATATAGCAGAAACATTGGGTTAATTATTTTTTATCCTATCGGACAACAAGTCCAATCCTAAGATGCGTGGGCGATTGATTCATGAGACGAACCCGTTATTAGAGAAGGTGGCATTCGGAGTTGATGATGAGGTTGAAGAGAATATTATATGTTCGATTCTTCTCATATTTCTTTCTTGCTTTCCTTATCGTCTAAACACAATCGTCATTATTAATCGTGAAGGAATCTTTGGTGCCTTACTAATTAATTAAATTTCGAAAACATATGACTTAATTAATCGATAACAGAATACGTCTAAATAGTGTTTTTACTGATTCGAGAGTACTTTATTAGTTTGTTTGTTCCTCAAATGTATTTAACTCAAGAGTTGATAAGATGGGTGTTAATGGCGAGAAACAAAGTTGGAAGGCATAATGTGCAAAATATAATTATGGATAAAGGAGAAGAGTGTATGCCGTAATATATAGCAGAAACATTGGGTTAATTATTTTTTATCCTATAAGGATCAACAATCTAAATGTCATTGGTGAGTGATGGCAAATTATGATTGAATTACACTTTACATTGAATTTGTGACAAACTGTCATTTTTATTTTTATTATTTTGTAGGCGTATATTTACAATATATGTGCATATACATATATTTATTTATATTTTTATATATAGAACAAATCAAGAAAAAAAACAATGGGCTCAAAAACAAACAAATAAGCCTGGATAAAAAGAAATCCCAAATTGATTGTGGGGCCCACAGGACCTTACTTTTACCGCTGCCGCTTCTGCCTCAGCATTCGGTCTACCCATGTGCTGGTTGGACAGGCAGCGTGGGACCCAACATGGGGTATTTTTATTCCTTTCCGGACATTTTACGGAAGGAAAAGACGGACGAAAAGTTTGGCTGGTCTGATCCTGATCGTTAATCACGAGATTAAAGGACTAGGATTGATCATGTGGGAGTAATGGTGGAGACCTGCTAGAGGACCAGGCCATACTTTCCCCACCAATAGGAATCGTCCTACGTGTGGGCCAACGATGTAGGACTCCCATTCGTAAGACGCCGCATCCGATTTATCGCGGATCAGCGTCGACAACCCATTCTCAGCTTCCCCGTCTCTGATCAGAGAAGGCAACCCCGGTCCCACTGGTGGGTCCGAGGTGGGGCTACCGTTGTCATCCAATCCCAAGATAGATTGGCTCCCTCGACCAGCCAACACAAGTACTGGATTCAGTATCACGACTCAGAGCAAGGCCTACTGCGCGCCCTGCTCGAGGACCAGGCCATACTTTCCCCACGAATAGGAATCGTCCTACGTGTGGGCCAGCGATGCAGGACTCCCATTCGTAAGACGCCGCATGCGATTTATCGCGGATCAGCGTCAACAACCCATTCTCAGCTTCCCCGTCTCTGATCAGAGAAGGGAACCCCGGTCCCACTGGTGGGTCCGAGGTGGGGCTACCGTTGTCATCCAATCCCAAGATAGATTGGCTCCCTCGACCAGCCAACACAAGTACTGGATTCAGTATCACGACTCAGAGCAAGGCCTACTGCGCGAGTCGCCGGAACACGGGGAGAAAACCCGATGTGCGCGCGCCACGTTAGCCGGTGAGGCGCGAATTAAGGCGCGTAGCTGAGCAGCACCTCCTTAGAAGAGTTGAAGTCCGTGGGAAAGCGATGGCGGTCGACAGAGCTCCAGTCGCGACTTAAACGACGCTCTCGTTCCACGTGTTTCACAAAAGCGGCCTCCCGACTCGCCGAGGGTGATGTCGATAGCATCCCGATACAGATTGATTGGTAACAGCCAATAGGATCAAAAGATTGTAACGTGTCAGTATAACGTAAATATCAACCCAAAAACTCAATACAAGTATGTGGTTATATTTGAGTCCATGCCTGAGAAAATTCATCATGAAGGGTCCCATCGCTGCGTCAGGAAGTATATTTATGCCTAAAATACAAACACAAGCAGGAGGAGATTTGAATGATTCAACTTCATGAACTATTTAGATGAAATTGTATATGCATTCCCACAGATGATCATATCTAAAATGCACATACCACTCATTTCTTCTTAAATAGGAAAAGTGCAACCATCCACTCATCTCCATTGTTGTATCCAAAGAGCTCGGCAACTGAGATGAAGAATGTTCTCCAATATGCAATCCACTTGGTAGCTGAATCCTTGCCGTAAGTAGCCTCAAAAATTGGTCTTATGGAAGTCAAGTTGCTATCCATTCTTTTGAGCCACTCTTCACTGCAAAAGATATTTTTCACTACAAACATGTTACAACTTAATGACTTAATTATCTTAAAACATTTGGAAATCATTAAAATATTAAGTGGAAAAGCTTCACATGCTATCTAATGCCTTATAGGATCCTGCAAGTCTCTAAGGTTATGGAGCAGATCTTATCATAACACATGACAAGGAGATGAATACAAGGAGAGCATTGCACTCATCACAATTTTCATCAACCAAGAAAGAAAACTAATGCAACTTGTATTCTATATACATTGATACTACAAATTACCTTTATATGATATAACATTAATCAAATTATGATTTTTCTAAGAGACAATGTTGGCGAGTATTAGGAAACTAGATGCATGAATCAGATACAGCAAATATAGAAATGTTGAAGGGCATGAACCTGACCATAGAAAATTAAAAGAAGAGTAACTCAGACTCTCAGTAAGCACGCATGACAATAATAATCATCTACACAAAATTCAATAAGAAAGGCAAGTCAAACTGGACCATAAATCCAATTTACACCATCATAATTGCAGTCAATTATAATCTAATACCTTTGCTCATAGGATTATGATCTCACAATACTTTTACTTGATAAGGATCTTCTTCCAAATCACATGTTTTGATGGATGCCAATGCATAAATCATGAAAAGACTTGGTTTCAAAAGTTTGTCAAAGATTTAAGCTTTAATATACCTTGTTCTTGCGTAATGTGTCCCGTTGAGGAGCCAATGATTTAGGACAGCAACATCATCCTACAAAATAAGATTAGACATTAGAATTTAGTAATGTCCTTTTAACTCTGACATAGCTAATACCAACCAGCCAATCATCAATTCCGTCCATATAGTTAATAACCATAGAGTACCTGTTGGATGTTTTATTGACCTGGTACATCGACCAAAAAACTGCACATTATATTTAAAGTGGACTTGTGGGGGTAGTAATTCATACTTGTCTCCCAGTAGGATGTGATTAATTAAATTATAGTATAATATTATTTTGCTTAATTATACAATAAAAGAAGTTATATCAGATACACTTTTCTTAATCTTTAAGAACGGAGCATATTGGATAAGAATATCTGGATTAACCTCTAGCAAGAAAAGTAATTAACCTGAAAATAGAGAAGCAGGTTAGCAGAAAGCATAGTCCCTCCAGTGAAGAAGTATCTTGTAATCCAATCATCTTCATTTTTGTCCTGAATGAGAGGAACAGTCAGTATGTGTTTCCACAAAGAAGAACAATGTCATAAAGTTCGATCGACACAAGGCTGTTACAGAACTCTTAAATCATTAATGTTAGCAACCACTAAGATGCGGAATAGTATTTACTATAAACAAAAAAAGTAGGTAATTATTTGGTCCGATAAAAAGAAAGGAAGTTACAAACATTAGAATACACGGATTAAATATGTCCATGAAATTGATATGTAAGTAGAGTACACTATTTGGTAAATCCTCACAGATGAACACAGTGTGTAATTAATATGTTCAAAACACCAATAAGTCACCAAGTAGCACGTCCAACACTGTACAAGCAAGAGCAAAGAATACCTCAAAGTGGTAAGCAAATGTTTTATGACAGAAGTGATGAATGAATAGCAAACTATCTGTCTTCATCCACATCGATATCTTCTTAAGGAGCATCTTGTAGTTCTTCATGTGCTGTGGAAAGAGAGTAATTTTTAATCCAAAAGTTTATCAGCTTCGAAAAGCTGGATATAATATCTTAAATTACCTCAAACATCTCTATAGATACAACTCGATCAAAAGAAGCCTCCATCTCAAATTTGGTGATATCTGCAACAATTATCTCTACATTGGATAACTGAAGGTGCCTATAAGTAGTTGGACATTCTCGAGTCACAATTACCAATTAAACAGGGTAATCAAGACAATGCAGTTTCATTATTGTATACAGTCAAGATGCCATTAGCTTGTCTGAAGAGCAAAGTTTTGTCATGAAGAACCTAGATTCAATGAGTTATAATAACTTGTTTGAAATTTGTCTTAAGTTAGAATATTAATAATGTTAACAGCAATCATACGAGGAACAATCAATAGCTTGATATTTTTCATCCTTACATCCTTTGTCCTATTTACCATTTCAGAATTGGTTGAAGAGAGAAGATCAAGTAGAGTTTGGTGTGTCCTAACGTATTCTGTGTTCTGCACCGCACCAAAAAATTTTCAAGAAGACAACACTAAGGACAGTGACACAATATGTACAAATGCAAGGAAATAGATATCCAGATATAATGATGGTCATACAGAGATTAGAACGCCATGACAATATCTAGCCAATCGAAGTTACCGGTAAACAAGCACCAAAAGGCAGGATGGGAAACCCACGAAAATGGCCTGAGCGTGACCATGTATAACATGAAATGGAATTAGTACACCAAAGAAACGAAAAAAAGGGTTGCAGTAAAATATCAATAGAGCCTACATCAAATTACTAAGATATATGCTATTAGACTATATTGAGTATAAAAGAAATTCATGCAAGAATTACTAATAAGTTTATCACATTCTCAAATGATAAATCCAGAATAAGAATTATGACTCCCTGTGAAATTGCATCTTTTGAACAACAATAAAAATGCAAATACTTATATCAATGATGATTAGTTAAAAGCTTAATCACAATAAAAAAAATCCTACTTAAATTTTGATGTGCATATATAAAATCAATCAACATGATGTTTTTCATGTTTGATTAAACCATTAAGAAGCTAGCAAACTGAAAGCACAATTCTTTCAGGTTGCATGAGCACAAAACCAAAAGGACAAAAAAACAATGTACCTGCACTGCTCCTCTATGTGAGTTTTTTGGGTTGATGAGTTGCATATTCCTGTAATGCTACAATTTTTGTATTTTTTTGCGATGTATATAACAAAGGACCCCCAGCCACATCCTACATCAAGAATTTTTTGGCCATCTTTCAGCTGAGCTCTTTCACTATACAACTCTAACATTGCATTCTCAGCATCTTCCAGCGTGCTTGTTATGTTCTTGAAGTAACAACAGCTGAAGGGATTGGAAAATTCACCAAAATAAAAAGACCAGACAGTGCCATAAATAAAAATGAACAACCAAATGTAAATACAAAAGCTATAAATTGGTGACACCATTAACCTGTACTTTAGGTTCTCTCCAAGCACCAACTTGAAAAATGAGGTAGGTAACTCATAATGCTGAGATTTTGCTTTATCAGTTTCCACAGCTATAGGCATCTCTTCAAGTGCTGTTAAAGCAATAGCAAATCAGAGCATCACAACCGGGCTATAAATCCCTCAAGCTAAAAAAAAAAAGGTGATCAACGAAAACATGGGTAGTTCAGGTAAAATTTAGAAGCAACAAATCATTTATAGAAAACAAATAATATTCAAAAATTGCAGAGCAATCTTTGCCACAATGGTAAGATTGCTTTTTCGCAACTTGGTAGACCTGGATTTGAGTTGCAAAAATAATGTCTCGTCTTGCAGGTGTAATGTCATATAAGTTGTCCCTTCGTAAAGCCTTCATTTGCAAGAGCCTTGTGCAATGGGCCATCAAAATTTTGGTCAAATATAATGAAAATTCACGAATGTAAAATTAATATAGTAAAAGATACAACTTCAAAGGAATACGATGTCTTGAAGGAAACAGAAATATTGCACAAAGAGATCTGGATATATGATAAATCCACTCCAACTATGCTAGGAGAATAAGTATCAGTATAGGACTTGCCTCAGGTGTAAGGTAATGGCTTGGAGAAGCTAATTAGGAACTATAACCAAGGACTAATTTGAATGTACTTAAAAGAAAAGACAGCCTAAAATTCAGGATGTAGAAGAAATATAAAGGTTTACCTTCAAGTTGAAAGACCACTTAAAATTGCAGGAACATCAGACGATCTATGGGGGATAGACTAGGAGAAAACTGAATAGAAAGATGGATTTACCAGCAGGAAAATTGTGCAACTCCATTTTATGTGGTGATTAAAGGTTATAAGGCAGTGAAACAGTTCTAGCAAAAGAGAGGTAGCATATATATCACAGAGGTTATTGAGGACAGTTGATTCAGTAAAACTATAGCTAGATGAACATATAAGGAAACTGGATTAAAACAATGTGCTTACAGCCTACGTAGAGAAACACTGAGACTCAGATGGAACACCAATACTGCAACAGTACCTAAAAATGTGATTTTCTTCTACTTTTTATTGAAGTTCTTGCTCTTCACATTTGACTTATACATGCTATTAAAAGATTTTACCTAATCTAGCCGAAGACAGTCCTGTTTTATGAGTCTACACTATCCAGTATAAATCCTTATTTAGTTGCAGGACACTTTGGCATAAGTAAACCTAACAACATGGTATGCTAACAGAAAGGACCAAAACCATCACTTTGACCTAATCAATGAATACTCCAGTTTGTCATGCAACCTTCTGTAAATTCATGAATGTAATAAGCAGAGTGAGTCTCTGTTTGAACTCTCTGAAATATGGATTTGGCATTCAAAAAGAAGCATCTAATTCATGCTAGTTAAATGGCAATGAAGTACTTCAAAAACATCATATTTGATGTTGAAACAGGTAATTCTTCAGAATTCTCCATTCAACCATCCAATTAAGGACACAAATTTATCATTCACAGAATAGGGAGAGAATGTTAGAAGATATTAGTGTGTGATGATAGATTGAAAAAAGATGACTAAGAGAATAGGTTTATTAACGAGGGCTTGATGAAAGAATTTCACAAGTTTCCAAAGATTGAAGATACATATCAAGAAATTAAATTTAAATTATTTGTTGAAAGATATCAATTGATAGAACCCTTGATACGCGATAGAGATGTTGTGTATGAATCACTCACATATTCTTCTGAATTATATCAACCCGTGGGATTAATTTGGAAAATCGATAGAGACATGCAAGAACAAACCATTTTTATTGGAAACATTCCTCTAATGAATTCCCAACCCATAATCTATCAGCTTAAGTTTTTGGATTGAATTGGTGTTTGTAAATCCTAACTAGTTTGACTCACTCATTATTAATGGATTTACACTGGACTTAGTTGGATTAATTTAAGTTATGTGGATCTACAAAAGTGAAGATAAGTTAGAGAAAACGTTTAACTCGGAATTCTATAAGCTGACATTTCACAATATAAATTACAAACATAGAATTCGCAAGCTCTCAACCATTCCGCGATAAAGATCTAACACGGATTCACTGTCTTATTCCACAGAAATGTCACATGGGATTTTTGGCCACGGCGGACGGCCCTTTATTGCGAATTTATAACAAAATGGAAGATTTTTGAAAGCAAAACATGACCGCTCGTGAGAGGACAGTCGAGTTTTTTTCTTTTGTAGTAAAAGAGAGAGTTTATGGGGGCCGGCCAAGCCTTACATTGCTTGAACCGGAGGAGTTGGGCGAGCTGGAGGTCGGCCGAGGGGAGGTAGCAGAGACGGAGGCGGCCGGCGAGGAGCAGTCGCGTCAGCCTCCGGACCACCGCGTCCGGCAGGAGGTTCCGCTCCAGGGCCGCCAGCGCCGCCCGGACCGCCGCCTCGTATGGCACCCTAATGATCGCCTCCATGTTCCTACTCTAGCGCGCTGGGCTCACCACCTTATCCGTCACCTAGCAAACGCCGAGACCTTGACGCAAGACTCCCGAAACGCTGCGTGCACAAGCCATATATTGATACTATAATTTATACGTTATTATGTCTTATTCTATAATTTAAGTCATCATTATCCTAATGATGACTTATTCTATAATTTATACGTTATTATGTCGTCATATATTGATACTATAATTATTTATTCATTTTCTTCACTTTATTTGAATAATAATAATAATAATAATAATAATAATAATAATAATTTTGACGAAATGACTTGTGTGATTTATGATGTGCTAATTATTTAAAGATACAATTGATTTAAGAGTACTTTCTATTATATTTTATTAATAAATTTGATATATTTTTTTTGTAGAAGTTGTCAGGAAACGAGTCATATGCTTTCTACCCGCATACGACTAACCCACTTGTCTACCACACTTGATGGTACAAGTGATGCGGGCCCATGGCATGCGGCCATGCTTACAAATGATAGGAAGGGCGAGGCGTACATGTCTTCACAGTACAACTTTGTTTGTTACAAAAATGAATGGATTGTGTGTGCCCACATCACCATGTTTCACATAGTACATACAAACCACATGTCAAGTTGGTGATGCAGTACTCTTAAAAATACCCAATTTGATCTTGAATTATTATAAATAAATAATAAATTTTCAAAGGTTTGATCTTAATATTCATATCCATACCTTTGGAAGTTTACCATGTTGTTCTTATAAAAAGAAAAACCTACACAATTAATCTTCATAAATCGATACTATCTTCATCATCATTTCATAATGAGATTATTGTTGTTATCATCGTGATTATTTAGAATCGATGTCATCAATAAATACCAATATTGTCATCACTAACATTCACTGTTAACAATCGCTATCGTTCTATTGGCTCATCGCTAATGTCATTATTATCATTATTATTATATATGTTTTCTCTTAATCGAAAACTATTATCAGTATCGTCGGTGATTAGCAATATGACAATGAACAGTATGATCATCTTATTGTCACAATCATCACTATTATTATCATCAGCATTATTAATTACAAACTTTATCGCATTGGTTATCATCAGTATAAACGTTGTCATCACTAACCTTTAGCATTGGATCAATGTCTCAACCATAGTAATCATCCCCCCTCGATCTAAACCATTCCAACCCTATCATCTTCTTCATTAACACAAATCTTATAATAATAATAATTATTATATGTAAGATAAAAATTCTAGAGAGGATTAAGAATAATTTTATGTTTCTAAAGATAGGTGATATAAGTTTTTCAATTACATTAACATATAATTTGACCTGAGTGAAGACAAATAAACTTATGGATAAGAGGGATATTGTCAATTTTTTTTTCTATGAATAGAAAATGATGCTAGAAAATTAAATAAAATATATTAGATAAATAAGAACTGTCCATATTAGTACTAATGATTGATAGGGTTGAATTATATATATTAATTTGGATAAAAAAAGCTTATGTTTTCTAGATATGTTAATCTTGATCATTTGGATTTGGACTCGTCTAATTCAATTACTAAACTCAAGAATAACAAAATATTAAGAGTACATTTTAATAACTTCCGTGGAGATAAAAAAAGCACGTACTCATGTAATTTAATTCTCAACATGGTATTAAAACTAAGGTTGATAAAATATTAAGATGGAACCAATGAATAAATTTTCTGAAAACGAAGCAAGTGAGCCAAATAATATATTTTGGAGGGAACATGTTAAGAAAACACTTGTTGGTGAGATGAAATTTTGAGAGAGTATTAAGAATAATCTATAATAACAAAGCATGCAAAGAATTGAACGATCACATGAAGCTTTTAAATTATATTTGTTAGCATATAAACTATAATATGTTATTATTATGTGAAAAATTTTAATATTTAAATCTAAAATCAAATAACAATATATATGAATTTATGATGTTTATATTTTGATGTTACTTAGAAAGTCTTTTATTTGATCTATAAGCATATCATCGGTGTATTTAATATTTACATTAATGTAATCTGTAATGAGAATTAGACTTTTTACTCCTTTCTTTTTTGACTACTATAATCCATAAATTTAGAAATAAAGAGGAGATAAGAGAATATTTATAATATTGTAATCTTTTAATCACTCCTGCATATTGTGTATATAATTCAAGTTTTCTCTATTTATAGACGAGAGTAAATGATTTAGAATAAATAATTAAGAGAGTCTCTCCCATCAATATCATCTCATAAATAATCCTAATTAAATTTTATTTTTATTAATCGATAATCATAATAAAATTTTAATTATATTCATAATATATCTTAATAAGATTATATAATCTAACAATATTTTGTATCTAATCTTATAAATATCGAGTGAGTAAGATTCGCCTTCACTATCTCCACCGAGTGCATGCCTGGTCTTCTCTAAAGATGATCCAATCCATATAGACCTGCTCTAATACTTTTGTGCTGCTCTTTTCCACGCGGAATTACAAAAGGATAATAGTTTAGCGATGCTTGAAGTCTTCATGTTTTAATATCTTGTCGATGATTTGTTCTTGTTCATGTCAAAAGCTTGGTATATAAGCTTTATAGTTGTATCTTTGATCATGCAATGTGCTAGGTTTTCTTTATGCTAGCAATGAGACTATTCATTATTGATATGCTCAAGTTGTTGCATTACTGTGATACAAGTAATATACAATCAACAACAAATAAATTCTTTTATATGCTCTTTTTTTTGTGTTAACATATTCTTGTGTTTTTTTAGAAGCATTAATTAGGGAGGAAAAAGCCCGGTGGAGGTTCATAAATAGTAGGATTAGCTGACTATTAGATTTCACAAATAGAATTTAAGCATCAATTTAATGCAAATTAACAACACTTTTATTGCATTGACTACCATCGACAAAAATATTTTGCACATTCCCATGACTTCATACCCTACATTACATACATATATGTTAACTAAAAATTCTGAGAACACGTTGTATATGATTGAAAGGAAATATTTTGAAAACCAATTTATACCGTCAATTGGATCTCACGAGTGCATCGACATGAAAGATGAAAGGTCAGTCACCTCCCATAGGATAATGACGACACGGAGGTTGCTAAGGCCTATTGGCCCCATAGGCAACCATCCATGAGAGGCTTTGTTATAGTAGTTGGTTGATGACCACTATATATCGAATTGGTTGGTTGTCCACAATAAATATTACAGGCTTTGTTATAGTGGTTAGTTGGTTGTCCTCAGAAAGTACTATCGAATTCCTTTAGCTCCACCGACCACTTCAGTATCCGCCTTGACACATCGAATAGTGAGAGAATTTATTATAGTGGTTGGTCGATCACCATATGTTTTGGGGAGGGCATGAAAGTAAGAGCGCAACTTTCTTGCCGTGGGATAATGTTACTCGGGTCCATTCAGTATGTGATATAGTATATTGATCGCTGGACATTCAGTGCATTTAGACAATACTGTGTATAGATGAACACTCAAATCCATTACGTAAATACTATCAACGTCGACAATCCATTCTCTGATAGGAGGCAATCCCGGTCCCACTGGTGGGTCCCCCGTCTTCATCCAATCCCAAGATAGATTGTCTCCCGCGACCAGCCAACCCAAGTACTGGACTCGGTATCATGACTCAGATCATGACTAACTGCCCGAGTCGCCTGAACATGGGGAGAAAACCCCGGTGTTCGCACGCCACGTTAGCTGGTGAGGCGCGAATTCGCGGAGGAGGGCGTCTTAAAAAGAGTTGAAGTCCGCGGGAAAGCGACGGCGGCCGACGGAGCTCAAGTCGCGACTTAAGCACGCACTCTTTTGTGTCTCGTTCCCCGTGTTTCACAAAAGCGGCCACGTAGCCTCCCGACTCGCCGAGGGTGATGTCGATACATACCGATACAGATTGATTGGTAACAGCAGATATGATCAAAAGATTGTAACGTGTCAGTATAACGTAAATATCAACCCAAAAACTCAATACAAGTATGTGGTTATATTTGAATCCATGCCTGAGAAAATCCATCATGCAGGGCCCCATCGCTGCGTTAGGAAGTATATTTATGCCTAAAATACAAACACAAGCAGGAGGAGGTTTGAATGATTCAACTTCATGAACTATTTACATGAAATTGTATCCATTTGAGTTATTTACGAATATGAGATTTTGAAACAAACAGATCTACTAAATGAATAGGGTTTAAATACTTGTACAACATGATTTCCAATAATCGGTTGACCCTTATTTATCAATTCAATAAAAGATCGATACGTATGATCCGGGTATCAGAATCAAGATCGAACCGACATATAAAACCTTACTATAAAGTACAAACTATTACGAGTAACACCAGCTTATTAAATGTTTCATCTATGCATTCTTACAGATGATCATATCCAAAATGCACATACCACTCATATCTTCTTAAATAGGAAAAGTGCAACCATCCACTCATCTCCATTGTTGTATCCAAAGAGCTCGGCAACTGAGATGAAGAATGTTCTCCAATATGCAATCCACTTGGTAGCGGAATCCTTGCCGTAAGTAGCCTCAAAAATTGGTCTTATGGAAGTCAAGTTGCTATCCATTCTTTTGAGCCACTCTTCACTGCAAAAGATATTTTTCACTACAAACATGTTACAACTTAATGACTTAATTATCTTAAAACATTTGGAAATCATTAAAATATTAACTGGAAAAGCTTCACATGCTATCTAATGCCTTACAAGTCTCTAAGGCTATGGAACAGGTCTTATCAAAACAAATGACAAGGAGATGAATACGAGGAGAGCATTGCACTCATCACAATTTTCATCAACCAAGTAAGAAAACTAATGCAACTTGTATTCTATATACATTGATACTACAAATTACCTTTATATGATATAACATTAATCAAATTATGATTTTTCTAAGAGACAATGTTGGCGAGTATTAGGAAACTAGATGCATGAATCAGATACAGCAAATATAGAAATGTTGAAGGGCATGAACCTGACCATAGAAAATTAAAAGAAGAGTAACTCAGACTCTCACTAAGCACGCATGACAATAATAATCATGTACACAAAATTCAATAAGAAAGGCAAGTCAAACTGGACCATAAATCCAATTTACACCATCATAATTGCAGTCAATTATAATCTAATACTTTTGCTCGTAGGATTATGATCTCACGATACTTTTACTTGATAAGGATCTTCTTCCAAATCACATATTTTGATGGATGCCAATGCATAAATCATGAAAATACTTGGATTCAAAAGTTTGTCAAAGATTTAAGCTTTAATATACCTTGTTCTTGCGTAATGTGTCCCGTTGAGGAGCCAATGATTTAGGACAGCAACATCATCCTACAAAATAAGATTAGACATTAGAATTTAGTAATGTCCTTTTAACTCTGACATAGCTAATACCAACCAGCCAATCATCAATTCCGTCCATATAGTTAATAACCATAGAGTACCTGTTGGATGTTTTATTGACCTGGTACATCGACCAAAAAACTGCACATTATATTTAAAGTGGACTTGTGGGGGTAGTAAAACACACTCGTCTCCCAGTAGGATATATTTAATTAAACTATAATAGAATATTATTTTGCTTAATTATACAATAAAAGAAGTTATATCAGACACACTTTTCTTAATCTTAAGAACATAGCATATTGGATAAGAATATCCGGATTGATCTTAAGCAAGAAAAGTAATTAACCTGAAAATAAAGAAGCAGGTTAGCAGAAGGCATAGTCCCTCCAGTGAAAAAGTATCTTGTAATCCAATCATCTTCATTTTTGTCCTGAATGAGAGGAACAGACGGTAAGGGTTCCACGGAGAAGAATAAGCTCATAAAGTTTGATCGACACAAGTCCTGTCACATAACATATTTATAAAATATAGTAAATTATTATTTTATTATTTATAATTTATAGATTTTTTTCCTCTTTTCTACT